>JAATLQ010026605.1:69330-80961 GCA_013421005.1 Heliconius erato x Heliconius himera | reverse complement strand
TGTGCGTGTGTGCGTACCTGCGTGTTGGAGTCGCTGTGTTTCCCCTGCGAGTCGTCGTGCGCGTCCATGGCGGGCGCGGGCGTGGCGGGCGCCTCCGCCTCGCTGGGCGCCGCCGACGCGGACGTATGTGCGTGTGTGCGTACCTGCGTGTTGGAGTCGCTGTGTTTCCCCTGCGAGTCGTCGTGCGCGTCCATGGCGGGCGCGGGCGTGGCGGGCGCCTCCGCCTCGCTGGGCGCCGCCGACGCGGACGCCGCGGACACCGCCGACGCAGCACTCGCCGGGGCCGCAGCGGGCGCTGTCATCAAATTGTTATACATATATTTATTTGAAAATAAACTTTTTTCTATTTTAAATTTAACTTCAAACAAACGTAAAGCTAGCAACACAAAGTATTGGCTCCGAAGGCAGTTTTGTTGAGAGTCAACCAGATGCAGTGGAGTCAAGTTAATACATTATGTAAAATAATCCCATATAAAATTCAAATAAATTTAATTCTACACAATTTTTCTTTTCTTCAAACCTTATTAGAAAAAGTAGTATTAGTACAGCCTTATACATTTTACCATCTTTTTTATTTAAAACAATTTAACTTTTAAAATTGTAAGCCATATTAAAATATGTATACAGGAATGGAAGAGGCAGCGCTCCTTTTACGGAAACAGCATATAGGATAAAATATTTCAAACCTATACCTAAAGCAATTAATCAAGATGCGTCAACAGTTTGGACGTAGGATTTTTTTTTCATTTCACGATTTTTATCCATACCTGTATTTCGTGTGACGCGATTACGTATAGATCCCAATAACATCAACACTTACTACTACAAAAATACTACTAAAGGTTAAACAACTTTGAACTTTGTCGCCAATACCTACGACTCGATTTCGAAATGAGGCGTGTGTGGCGGTGTTCCTTTGATAGGTTTACATGTGCGTGCATCATGCTTACAAATGGCGTTTTATTTTAAAACGACTATTTTATTATTTATTTTGTTTGAAAAAAAAAACTTTTTCATTTTTGGGAATTTATTTTTTTCTGATTTATATTTTTTCTGATTTATATTAGGGTTTTATAGAGTAGTTAAAACTGTGGTTTCATTTAAAGTGGTGCTTACACTTCCACCCTGTATATATATACAAAAAAATAAAAATTAAGAATAAATTGTGTTTTAATTAAAAAATATACATGTGTTTACTCACTGTCAGTGGAACGTTCGCTTTCAGGAGTGGGCGCGACATCAGTGTTGTCACGTGACGCGTTATCATCCTCGTCTTCTCCATCATTGTCACGACGTTTCGATACGCGACTGAAAACATTTATAAAAAAAATCAACTTCACGCTATATTCCGCACACAGCAGGGTAGGCAGAGGGAACCTAGAGTTAAGAATCTTAACTTAAGACATTCCTTTCCCCACTTTCCGCCGAATTTTTCGAGGCATTGTGTTTTGATTGGCAGAACTCACTGGTATTCTTTTGCTTTGGTGTCAGAACCAAGAAATGAAAACATTAATAAATAGTAAGTAGAGTAGGGATCGAACCCACAACCGTCGCGTTACAGTCACATCCTTGTGCCCGTAAGCCACGGCGGCCTCAGAAAACATTGACATAAATATTCAATAAAAAAACATTAATATTCATTTGTATAATAGGAAGGAAAAAAAAAATTTATAAATAATAAAAAGGAAAATGCAAATATTCTATTATCGTCCATACCTTCGTGATATAATATTTACTTATTATTCCGGAAAATCATTTATAAGTCTAGAATTTACCCACAATAGAACTTAATACTACAATAACTATTACAAAAGGAAATTATATTATCGGTTTATTCAAATTTATTTTGTAATTATTTTTTACAAAAATCTACTGAACTTCTTATACCAGGCTAGCTCAGCTCCTGTCTAGTTTTTAAACTTTTCATAATATTTTTTTGCTTCACGCCGTATCCCGCACATAGAAATGTTGCGCAGAGGGAACCTAAGAAAACTCCGTTCCCATTAAACCCGTCCCCGCCCTTAAATTATAACAAATAAAAATATATATACAAACTAAGCATTACCCCTTTCTCTTGCTATGTTTCTGAGGCGGCGGTGATGGCGAACGCTTCCTCTTTCCCTTTTTGCTTTTCCCGGATGTTTCTCCGCCAGGTATCAAATCGTCCACTGACAAACGTAATTTGTGTACCTAAAGTGATAGTTTATATTTAATTATTATGTAAAACTAGTCATTAAAATTACTGATATTAAATGAATACAACATCACTATCAATCCTTATCGTGATTGATAACTTTAAGAACAAGTGTTGTTTTTAAAAGACTTAAAGATATAAAAATAAATAAATCAGCTTCGCCGAACTTTTCGCCGAATTTTGGAGGCATTGCGTGACACCAGAGAAACAGAAATATAAATTTTAATAAATATTTCATTGCCTCTAGTGAGGATCGAACCTACAACCAGTTGCGTTTACAGTCACAGTTTGTGTCCCTACGCCACGACTGGCCTCAAATAAAAAAGGTAAAGATATATTAAGATTAATAACGTTATACAGCTACATAAAAAAATCAAAATATATAAAATACATACGACATGTATGTCCATAAATTAAATTAAATTAGCTTCACGCTGTATCCCGCACACAGCAGGGTAGGCAGAGGGAACCTAGTGTTAAGATACTCCGTTCCCCACTTTCTGCCGAATTCTAGAGGCATTGAGTGTTGAGTGGCAGAACTCAACGCCGCGCTTAACCTCGATACCAGAGCAAAGAAATGGAAATATAAATTTAAGTAAATATTTCATCTCCTCGAGTGGGGATCGAACCCACAACCAGTCGGTTTTGCAGTCACACTTCGTGCCGCTGCGCCACGACCGGCCTCAATAAGCCTCATGTATGTCCATAGTGTTCACATTTTTTTCTAGCCGTTCTATCCACAATCATAAAACTAAACTACTATACCAAAAAGGATATTACTAATTTTTTTTTAAACATTTTTTTAAAGTGTTATTTCACACTTAGGAAAGAAAAATACTTATTTAGAAAACGTATAAAAATTTGAACGCAGTGTGTATAAAAAACGTATAAAAATTTGAACGCAGCACGTGTTCAAATTTTTATACGTTTTCTAAATAAGTAGGATATTACTAGATTACCTTCTTTTTCCCATTAACATCCACTTCGTAATCCTCTTCGTTCATCCACTCATTGTACTGAGGGAGGTCCAACGCCCATGTGGCCGCGACACGCCACGGTTCCGGTCGGTTGCAATCCCAGTTCGCCGATTCCGGTACGTCTATCTAAAAAATAAAACAAAAATATTTTTTAATATCGATTATATCTAGAGCAGTGGTTCCCAACCAGGGGTCCGCGGACCACCAGTGGTCCGCAGAAGCCTAAATGTGGTCCGCGAATGATTTTAATTTTATGATTGGGGATGGTGACGCGAAGATTCTGTTTAATTATCACAGTTAATTTTTATTATACCTACAAGCTTAGTGGCCCCTGCTACCAATTATGATATAAAAGTGGTCCTTGGTCAAGAAAAGGTTGGGAACCCCTGATCTAGAGAAATCGCGAATTAAAATTAAATATGAATTTGTTGTTGTCGTTGTAATATTCGACTAATAAAATAATATAAGTAATTGCGCGTGGTTATGTATAATTGTAAATCCGTAGCTTAGCTCTTTCAGTTTCCCGCTCTAATAAAACAAAACAGGGCGTTAAGGAACAGAGGGATTTTTTAACACTAGGTTCCCAATGGGCTTAGGAATGGTGTGAACTTTTATTAAAAAAAAATATTTGTAAAAACAAAAACCCCGACTGCATAAAACTAAAAAGAAAATAAACAAGCCCAATAGTTTATTAGGATTAACAGTCGGGACCTCTTTAAATTATGCGGCGTTCCTGGTACAGATTTTATTGATTGAAGAATTACTTATAGGCCCCGACTGTTAATCCTAATAAACTATTGGGCTTGTTTATTTTCTTTTTAGTTTTATGCAGTCGGGGTTTTTGTTTTTACAAATATTTTTTTTATTTATCACTTTTTTGTTAGAATTTATTATGGTAATGATAATCATGATATACCTTTTTGAAATCCTCGTATTGAGTTCTTGAATTTGATACCCATATTGTGGTATTCGAAGCGAGATTTTTTTTTTACTAAGTTCAATGGCGTCCCACAGCCGCTGTGATTGTTTTTTTTTAACGTCACCTATCTAAGAACACTTGGGCTGCTAATACGAATCTAACGATACCTCAATTAAGTAAATCCGTTCAGCGGTTCTGGAGATACGAGGTAATAAATAATATTACATACATACAAGATACGCGCGAAAAACATAACCCTTACTTAGCAGTCGGGAAAAAAAGAGTTTAAAGCTAAATCCAATAATAATAAAAAAAAACATAATAATGAAAAAAAGTAAAAAAGGAGTACTTATAAAGTTACCTGTTTTTATCGATACCAATACAAACAAATCTTACCGGTAGATCAGCTGGTGCCCAAGTGTCGTGGCTGTCGGGGAAATAGTACCAGTGTATGAGGACACTGTTGGCACGTTTAAACACGGGGCGAGCGTATTCCTCTTCCAAAGGATCCACTGCTGGATAGATAATATGTGTCGCGTCTTCCTCGTCCTCTAAAAAAATAAAAAAATATATAAAAATAATAAGTGTAATTCCACTACAGCTGGCTAAGTTTTATATTTCGTTTGATTCTGAGCACAGACGCTATGAATTAAATAATATAATCATGATCTGGAAAAATTATACTTTAAAGTGGTGCTGACAAAAACACTCTGTATAATAAAGTACTTACCACATATTTCACCTTGATGGTTCACAATAATATCTTTCACTTTATTCGCAGTGGTTTTGTCAACTTCGGGCCGTATGAAGATACAAGGAGATCGTACAAGCTCAGCTCCCAACAAGGAGGATTCAATTTCCATCATCATTTGCACGTTCAAATCCTTCCGTGACGGATTCTGAAAAGGGTGTAAGGAGGAAAGGGGTGGGAAAAAATATATTGAGTTAGTACAAGAATTTTATTTAAAAATAATTTACGAAAAGATTTAGTATTTTTCTTATAATGTTGATTTTTGATAAGTGTATAAACAATTTTATCTTTTATCTATTTTTTATTTTTTTTTATTGTTAAAAAAAATGTTATTAATATTACAAATTAAATAACCCGAATTAAGCAAATAAATCACTTAAAAACAGTCTTAGTCTCAAAAACAAAATTAAAGGTAATTTAATGAATTAACTATCTTAACGTCTTATTTCGATAAAAAATTGTATTCTTGACAGAACTTATAATTAAAAAGTGATATTGAAATTTACATGCAACAATGAAGTGTGAGTAAAAAAAAACCAATTGAAAAAATTAGTGATAAACAAAACAAGACAGTTATTGACACACAGTCACACAGGTGAAGAACATATTACACTTTTACACACAACCCTCACTTAATTCCCATACACGAAATGGACGATTGCATGAAATGTTAAGGAATGAAGGATTTCTTATTTACAATATGTAATATAGTAATACCCAAATTTTTCAAAAATTTCGTGTAATTTTAAAGTAAATCTTAAATTGATAGAATTAAGACACAAAATACGGTATAGTATAGTGCATCATATTTTTTTATTGGTAATCTTGTTTGTATGCATATATTTTATACTATTGGTCATGTCATAAGTGGTTTTATTATTAATTTTTAAACATAATAATAAAAAAAATTATATAACAAATTTCTTACTTTGTTCACGAGTCATAATAAAATAATATATTCTTACAATTTATGATTCTGTTCATATTTATAGATAGATACTGTGAGAAAAATTATTATTTTTTTATGTAGTCACACCAATTGTTAATAAAGTATCATACCCATATCGTGCGTTTGGACTAGCAATAACACGCGTTTCGCGATCGTGACGTGCGGTCATAAATAAAACTAATGTACTAACAAGGCATACCATTATCTATACTACTAGGGACATTAAAAAAATCAATAATATCAATTGTAAATAAAATAATTTAAATTATTATTTGAATTAAATAACTAATTACATTCACTCTAAATCTAATATTTGTCTCTAATATATATAAGCTTTTGTTGTACTAAGTGAAGGTTTTTGTATCGCGAAACGCTTGTCACGGATGGTATGTTATGCTTATGCCTCACGGCATGCGGGGTCAGCGGGGCGGCGGTCTGCGGAGGGGGGGCGGTGAGCGAGGCGGTGCGGGTGCATACCTTACCGACCTGGAAGTCGAACTTGCGCCACCGCTGCTCCGACTTGAAGCGGAACATGGTGGCGAGCACCGTGCACAAAGAACCACCCGGTTTCATGTCCATGAACACTTTCATCTGTTGACAATGTTTGTTTATTAAAAAATAGTGCGACAAGATAGTTTAATATTTCAGTATAAATCTAAAATAGTTTTTATAAAGCACACTGCTAGTGCTAAATCTATATCTTCAGCTTCGCGCTGTATGCCGCACATAGCAGGGTGGTAGGCAGAGGGAGCCTGAGAGCCTAATGGTAAGACAATCCGTTCCCATTACTTCCGTTCTCTTCCGTTTCCCACTTTACAACGAATTATGTAGGCATTGCATATTGAGTGGCAGAACTAAACGCCGTGGTTTGCCTCGGTACCAGAGCAAGGAAATGAAAATCAGTATAAAACAAAGTCGCTTTCCGCTGTCAGTTAGACCTTTAAAACTTTTTTTTTAATAGAGTGGATCAAGAGGGAGGTTTATATGTATAACTAGCGACCCGCTCACCTACTTAAGCTACTGAATTATTTACTTACGCCCAATATTAATAACCTATCTCCAACGTCAGTCTTAGATTGTTTCATATATCTATGCAATCTAGAGATTGGATAGACGTATGAAACGATCTAAGATAGACGTTGTTGTTTCATACATCTATCCAATCTAGAGATTGGATAGATGTATGAAACAATCTAAGATAGACGTTGGGAGATAGGTTATTATATATTAGTTTTTTTATTATGGACATTTAACAATGTAATAGAACCCGTTCGGTTGGTCTGTTTGTCTGTGCATTTTACCCTTTTAAGTGCAAAGTTTACACTATTGTATTTTTCAAACTTCCCTTAACATTTAGCATTTGATTTATTTCAATATGTTAATAAATAAAAAGTTATACAGTGTCAGCGCTCCTTTTACGGGAACAGCATATAGGGTAAAATATTTTAAACCCATATCTAAAAAAAAATATCAAGATACCTCAACAGTTTAGACGTAGGATTTTTTTTTCATTTCACGATATTTATTCATACCTGTATTTCGCGTGACGCAGTTACGCATAGACACCAATAACGCAAACACATGCTACTACAATAATACTACTAAAGTTTAAGCAACTTTGAACTTTGCCGCCAATACCTACGAGTCGATTTCGGAATGACGCACTTTTTTCGAATTCCCTTTGATAGGTTTATGTGTGCGTGCGTCGTTCTTGACAAATGGCGTTTTATATTACAACAATAATTTTATTATTTATTTTGTTTGATAAACTCACTTTTTCATTTTTGGGAATATTTTTTTTTTATTTATAAAGTAGTGGCATTTATAAAGTAGTTAAAATAGTGGTTTTATTTAAAGTGGTGCTGACACTTCCACCCTGTATAATATAAATTATTTTGTAAATTGTTTTATTTAATTGGCTGAAATGTTGGTTTTCAATGTCTTTAAATAATAATGATATTAGAATACGTAAAATTCAGTGTAGTAAATAAATAATTGTGCTGTTCAAGCGGGCCTTCGCCCGCTTGAACAGCACACGCGAGCGAGACGCTAATATTAAATATTTAATTTCCTCGATTGGGAATCAAATCCACAACCGGAAGCTTTTACAATCGCGCGCCTGTGCTTCTTTGCCCCTGCGCCACGGTTGGCCTCAAATCTATACACCTTACTCTATTTCGTTTCATATCATTTCCGTACGTAAATACAGGTAATTTACTGGCTCATTAGTTCATCACCGGCATTATATTATTAATTATACATAAAATATTATTGTATTATTTTATTTAGGTATATTTTATCCTATAGATTGAATATTTCCTTCATATAAGGTAAAATTAATAGTCGATTTACTATTTAATTTATTACTTCATTCGACAGTTTCGAGACATTGCGTACAAGACAGTGGCGGAACTCAACGCCACACTTTGTCTCGACACCAGCGCGAAAAATTAAAATATTAACAAATAATTATTCATTTCCCTGAATCTAACCCGTTTGGAGTCACCCGCCCGTGTCCTTCACATGCTCGTGTCCTCTAAATTATTACTATTAATTGGCAAGATTAGGTACATAAATAACCTACTAGTTCATACAGGCTAAGCGCGGTGTTGAGTTCTGCCACTCAACACGCAATGCCTCCAGAATTAGGCAGAAAGTGGGGAACGGAGTGTCTTAACACTAAGTTACCTCTGCCTATCCTGCTGTGTGCGGGTTAAAGCGTGAAGCTGATTTATTTATTTATTTTTACTAGTTCATACAATATATTATATAATCTGCATGGTAGTACCATCCGTTCTAACTACAAATATTGCGAACATTAATAGCGCATTGTTAAGATGGAGGCCCAAGGATAAAAATAGCGAATCAACACATTAATTATAAATATGGATCTTGATGTGATCATAAATTAATAAACAGTTTATTTGTTCCTAAAAGAAACTATTATAGCTTTTTGATATAGGTTTCCCAGGTCATAAATAAAAAAATGGTTTGTTGAATTTTAACTATTAAATATGTAATGTGTGTCTAATATTAAATATTAGTATTTTTATTAAAACTAAAAAACTAAACTAGCTTCACGCTTTATCCCTAGCGGGGTAGTCAGAGAGAACGGCGCACCAAACGTATAAACGTAAGTAGAGACCGTAGCTCTACATACCTCTTTCGCCTCGTCCACTGTCATCACCCTCTTCATACATGCATCCGGGGGGTCCTCGAGCAATAATAAAAAAATAGTATTTTTACAATACATTTTTTCCCTCAACGGATACAAGGTCAAATATATCATAGAGCAGGTTCTTTGTTACCAGTGCCAGAGAGAAACTTTTTTGGACCAACATGCAGGACGTTTTAATGCACCTACTATCGATGGAGTTGCCATTGTATTGGAGAAAATTTGGAATCATGGTCGTGATATTGTTTTACAATGTAGAAATAATCAATTACAACGTATTAAGGAAACACATCGCTCATATGATACACTGCAATATCCCATTATATTTTGGCGAGTTTAAGATGGCTATGATTTCTCAATCAAGATGATACATCCCATTATAGGTAATTGAAATATTAGTTTATGAGTTCAGTTAAGTCATCTATTGTATCACCTACCAAATAGTTGAATTTGTTATTCAACTGTCATCATTATAATAAAAAAATATATTTACAGGTTCTGATATGAATAGTAGTTCAATGATAATTCATACCGTCTTATGATTAGATAAAATGAACACAATCACATCTTGAAATGCCTGCGATTACGTCAAATATATGTTCTTGAAATGTATGTAAAGATTGAAACGGAGAGATTAACATTAATCAGGTTGAATCAGATGAAACTTCGATCTGAAGATGCAATTAACTCTGATGGAAATGCAGAAAATGTTGGCAAGATGACTATTCTTCCAGGAACCTACATCGGAATTCCTCGGCGTATGCACGAATATGCTCAAGATGCCATGTCCTATGTTCGGTATTATGGCACAGCAGATTTGTTCGTTACATTTACATGTAATTCATAATGGATAGAAATTTAACAAGCATTATTCCATGGCCAATCACATAGGGGATCAATAGTGATCGTCATGACATTACAACAAGATACTACAAAACAAAAGTTGAAATCTTTAATGGATTTAATTGTTAAACATTGATTGGTGGTGAGATACACTGCTGGATGTATGCCGAAACGTGAATTGCCGCATGCACACATTTTAATTTGGTTGATTGAAAAAAATAGTCCAAATGTAGTTGATGAAGTGATATCAGATGAAATCCTATATCCCTATGAACAAGTTGGTAAATGTTCAAGGCGCTACCCACGGATATTAATTTCGGAAACAATTACTAGAAAATTATGGTTTATATCACTAGAAGACAATGGGAGATTAACAATTGTCAAAGTAAATCAACAAAATATTGAAATAGATAATCGTTGGATTGTTCCATATTCACCGAACTTAACAAAAACTTTCAAAGCACACATCATGTTGAATCTTGCCATTCAGTAAAATTTATCGAATACATATGTAAATATGTAACCAAAGGAAGTGTTATGGCTGTGATTGGATTTGGCGCAGAGAATTCAAATGATGAAGTAACCCAATTTTAAATGGGCCGCTATGTTAGCAGTAATGTATCATTTTGGAGTTTTATTTCTTTTCCAATTCATGATAATGGACAGTGAGTGTATTTCAAAGATCAGAATGCAATACGGAGTGCTCACCTGCCACCATCTACTATCTTAACAAGTGTTTTAGAGATGTGATAAAATTATAATTTGGCACAAACACTGCTATATTCTAAAATGCCAAAATATTATACATGAAATCAACAAAGAAATTTATGAGAAGGAAACAAGGAAAACCAGCTCCAGATTACCCAGTGTACCAATATTCAATCGACAACAACCTGCGCCCGAAAGCAAGCTGACATGGCGCAACCTTGTTTAACACCCGATCGGATGTCAAATCAGGGCGACATGCCAGCGCACGCAGGCTGAGAGATCTCTGTAAAGGGAATTTACAGTCTGCAGCAAGGATCCGCTCACATTGTACCGGGGTAGTATCTCCCATAATTTCGCTCTTACAACTCTGTCAAATGCCTTTTCCAAGTTCACAAAAGCACAGAAAACTTTTTGCTTAACGGCGTAAAATTTTTGCCTCTTCCAGGTCTAAAGCATCCTTGGCCTCCCACAATAGCCTTTCAAATCTCCCTTGCATTCTTTTCGCTAAAAAAATTACTAATTTTGTCATATCCCGAAAATATGGAATCCGGGATCCCGGGATTTTTCTGAAGTCGATATCGAAAATCTCGGTTTTGCTGGAATAGTCCGATATTGCGACCCCTAGTTATTAGTCAACATCAGTCCAACATTTTTGAACAGTTAATAATGGCGAATTGTGTGGATCTTACGGAGAAGCCTGTCATCGTTTGCAACTATTAGAAAAATATGCACAGATGGGATCAAAGTCTTGCTGCTGTAATTTCATCACAAGCTCATCAAATATGAACATTGTTTTCTATTCTCATATGTACATACTTACCATCAAAACCAATTGACTTGTGAATAAAATACAAATATAATATGTGTGACGATATGTTATTTAATAATAATTTACACATAAGTCAAGAAATATACAATCAGGTATGGATTTCCATTGCTCAAAATTACTTATTCCATGATTGGTTGAGCCAACGAGCTATACTGGCTGCCAAAAACACTGATGTAAATTGCCGCCTCACAATCTTCTATTAAAGGTTGGATCTTAAGATGTTGCGAAATGTTAACCAACCGAAACTTGTCTCTTTAAGCCTAATATTCATATTCTATCAGACTAA
>JAATLQ010026605.1:3782-69320 GCA_013421005.1 Heliconius erato x Heliconius himera | reverse complement strand
TAATAATTTACACATAAGTCAAGAAATATACAATCAGGTATGGATTTCCATTGCTCAAAATTACTTATTCCATGATTGGTTGAGCCAACGAGCTATACTGGCTGCCAAAAACACTGATGTAAATTGCCGCCTCACAATCTTCTATTAAAGGTTGGATCTTAAGATGTTGCGAAATGTTAACCAACCGAAACTTGTCTCTTTAAGCCTAATATTCATATTCTATCAGACTAAAAAAAAATGCAATGCAATACTGTTCTAACCTGCGTAATCTGACCTTTCTTGAAATGCCTTTGTTTTGTAGATTTTTGACGGTTATAAATAGTTATAATATACTCACACGCACGCTTCCACAAATGAACATTTTAGTTAAAATTTAAGGTGTGAGTGTATGTATGTATTCTTAAAATCTGTCTGTAATAGTGGCTGTCTGTAATGGACGAATCATTTTTTATGCACCTTTACTTCCTGAGATGACAAGGTCGTGGACTAAAAGATCATTGAAGCGATGATGATCGCCACATTTCCTTCAAATGTCTCCTAGGTGTGACAAAATACATTATAATAGTATTCCACTATACGGAATTGATGTAAATATTTAATTTTAAAGAGACGTATATGTATGTAAAAAATAATAATACTTATTAAATAAAAAAATAAATTAAATTAAATAAATCCCGCACACAGCAGGATAGGCAGAGGGAACCTAGTGTTAAGACACTCCGTTCCCCACTTTCTGCCGAATTATGGAGGCATTGCGTGTTGAGTGGCAGAACTCAACGGCGCTCTTAACCTTGATACCAGAGCGAAGAAAATGGAAATATAAATTTACTTATTAAATGTAACAATATATATTTTTTATAAATAACCCAAGTTTAAAATTGTGTCACATATTACGTAAATAAGTTGGTTACATAGGGGTTATCCCTTTTCTAAGTTGGCCGTAATTATAAGGAAACAGTTTACAGAATTACTATTACTATTTAATATTATATCATTTAATGTCAATACTTCTGAGGTAACAAACAAAAAAATAATCGAATTGATAACCTCCTTTTCTTACAGAACACTGTTAAAAAATAAAGGTTATCACAACCACTAATATAATCCACTCGAGTCAAGAATTTAAGATTTTTTTATGAGATCACTTTGAAAGAGACACAAACTTTGATTTCCATAATGTTCAGCGGAGACAGAAGATTACACAAGTTTAATATTTAATGTAAATTTATACAGATAAAGTAAAAAATTGTTTAATCATTAAACTTTAATGTAAATATATATATTTTTTAGAAAACTTTTAGTTTTCGGAAATTTATTTTAGAAGCTAGAACAAAAAATATATACCTATTAGAAAATTTGTAATTGTAATTTATTTAAATTATTGGGCTATGATAAAGAAAACATAAAATAATATAATAATAGCAAAGTTTATACTTTGGTATTTTTTTATATTTTACTAAATGTAATTTTTATATTAATTTCTTTTGAAACCAGGCGTGGCGCAGGGGCACAAGCGTGTGAATGTAAACGAACATGCGAATTTCTTTAGGAATGGGTTTGATATATTTTACTCTATATGCTGTTCTCGTAAAAGAAGCGCAGACGCTTCTACCTGTATAATATTTTCATTTGCTTCGTTCTGGTGATGAAATAAAGCACAGTGTTGAATTCCGCCACTCAACACGCAATGCCTCCAGAATTCGGTGAAAAATAGGAAACGGAGTGTCTTAACACTAGGTTCCGTCTATCTACCCTGATGTATGCGAAATACAGCGTGAAGCAAAAAAATCCTTCCTCTTTGATAATAGATATAATTATTTGCACAAATTCTTTTTAAGTAAAACATAATGATTCGATAAAAGCAAACAGCAGTAGGAATAGTGATGATATGTAAATTTCTGAATAATTTTTACAGATAGTACAAACGAAACTATATTCTAATATGGAGATAATATATATTTCTAGGGGGTTTTACTATAAAATGAGGGCACAAAGTGTGACTGTAAAATCGACTAGTTTTAGTATTTATTTACATTTATATTTTCATTTCTTCGCTCTGGTGACGCGGTAAAGCGCGACGTTGAATTCCGCCACTCAACACGCAATGCCTGTAGAACTCGGCGGAAAGTGGACAACGGAGTGTCTTACACTACACTAGGTTCCCTCTGTTTACCCTGCTGTGTGCAGGAAACAGCTTGAAGCTAATTTAATTAGATTTGATTTTATATATTATTTATCCCTAATAAATGTAAGGAAAACCACCTATGTATGTAGACTTCACGATAAACGAAAGCTCCTATTTATATCACGCAATGCCATACTTAAAAGGTCGGTCTTGCTTGATTCTTGTTATACTTGGCTAACTTTATGCGACAGTCTTTGATCGCTAACCAAACGGGTTAGTCGTACGTTTATCTACAATATTAGTACAAACGTGAACCATTGGTGAACAATGCATAAAAATCTTATATATTTAACAATATTAGTAGCCGTTGGCACAAATGCAACTAGATCGCAAACACCTTTAATAAAAAATGTAAGTATAAACTTTTATTATCATTACAAATGAAATTAAGCGGTGGTTGTTAGTTAGTATTTATAAATGTATGTTAAGGCTATCGGAAATAGACCATAGAGAAATTGTCACCATTTACACGAGACTTTTAATTTTTTTCTTTTATTAACTTTATATTATTAGCACATTTTAGGCATTTTAATATTAAGTTGATCGTTATTGTTTGTAATATTTCCTTTCTCTTATTTTTAAAAGAAGAAAAGAAGAAAAAAAACGTTCTTTGAAATATGTATCTTGATAACTTCGGATAAAATTAATTAAAACGACTCAAATAAGAATAGCCCATAAATTCATGGGTAACTGACATTTATAAAAGTCCACATGACATATCTATTTAATTTATTACGTTTACATGTAATATTTTAAATTGTGCGAAGGCTGAGAAAATTAATATATTTAAGCATTGCATGACAAAATAGTGCTCATTGTCTCCTCACAAAATATATTAAATATTTTTTGAGAAAAATATTAGAGTACTGCTCGGGCAAATTTATAAAAAATATTATAAAACATATGAAACTCTTCCATAATCGTTCATCCAATTCCATAGGTATATCGCGGTGGAGAGCATTTCGAAGGGCCGCATTTCGCAAAAGACGAGAGTGCATTATATTGGGTGGACATTACAAAACAGAACGTTTTAAGGCTCGATATTGACACAGGAAATGTCACGAGTAGGCACATAGGTATAAACCAACTTAATAAGTTCTTTATTCGTCTATAACATATTAACTTAACAAAGTAAATCCTTCTATGTATTGTTATAACTAATTTACTACTACTAGTATATTTTTTTACAGCTTCACGCTGTATCCCACACACGGCAGGGTACGCAGAGGGAACCTAGCGTTAAGACACTCCGTTGCCCATTTTCCGCCGAATTCTGAAGGCATTGAGTGTTGAGCGGCGGAACTCAACGCCGCGCTATGACTCAATACGACAGCGAAGAAATTAAAATATTAAATATGAATATTATTTCCTCGAATGATAGTTATATATTCTGTTGATATTCAATATTACATTATTCCAGGATATGGTCCAGTCAGTTTAGTTGTAAGGGTAAAAGACTACCCGAAGTTAATATTAGTGACTGTAAGATCGGAATTATATCTGTTGTCGTGGGATGCACCTGAAGGCGAAAACGCCTTGAAATTATTGAGCTCAGTAGACATGGGTTTACCTGACAATAGGTGTAATGATGGCAAAGTGGACGCTAAAGGGCGACTATGGTTTGGTAAGTATGTTAAACAGGAAAAAAAATTAATAACTGGACTGTCTTAAGCAGATATTGTATAAATATAGAAATATATGTATGTAATAACATAAGTCTAGTTTTAGGTAATATCTATAGAAAAAGTATTAAAAGAAATGTAAAAATAAAAAAAGGTACGGACCATAAGTCTGTCTGTAGTGTAAGTAAGAATTAAAATAAAAAAAAAAACAGGAAAATCTAATATAATATAGAATTTACATACTGTACAAAAAGTAATTAAATAAAAAATCAGCTACACGCTGTATCCTGCCCACATCAGGGAACCTAGTATTAAAATACTCCGTTCCCCACTTTTCGCTGAATTCTGATTGCATTGCGTGTTGAGTGGTGGAACTCAACGCCGCGCTTTGCTCGATACCAGAGCAAAGAAATAAAAATATATATTTAAATAAATATTTCATTGCGACGAGCGAGGGTCGAACCCACAGCCTTTTTTAGCGTTTAAAGCCATACTTTGTGCTCCTGCGTCACGACTGGCTTCAAAAGTAATTATATTGAAACAAAATTACAGGAACAATGGGCAAAGAGGTAGGAGATATTATCGATAAGGATCAAGGAACTCTTTATATGGTTAATGAAAATAACTATAAGAATCCTGAGATAAAAGTTCGTCCCGTTTCTATATCTAACGGCATCGCTTGGACATCCGACAACAAGTTCATGTTCTATATCGACACTTCCACGAGAAATATAGATGTGTTCGATTTTGATTTAGACTGTGGCTGTATCAGTAAGTTTAACGTTTCAAATGTCAATTTAAAATGTAAAAATTGATTTGATCCATACAAAAATTTCAAGGTTTTAATGTATAAGAAATATAGTAATTTCCTTCTAGGATAGGGCATTAAGATTCTAATGTTAAAATAAGTTGTTCCGTTCCCCACGTCAATTTTTTTTTTCAGCTTCACGCTGTATCCCGCACACAGCAGGGTAGGCAAAGGGAACCTAGTGTTAAGACAATCCGTTCTCCACTTTCCGCGAATTTCTGGAGGCATTGCGTATATGAGTGGCGGAACTCAATGCCGCGCTTTCTTCTATCATTTGGCTATCAATTGTTTATACATATTATACTAAAATTCAATTAATATTCTTTATACAAATAGACTTTTTACTGACTTTTTAAGCACCTTTGTCGTCGTAAAGATACTATCGCCTGATTGTTCTAGATATTTACTTTAAAATATTATATTGTTTCAGAAAATAGAAGAACATTATTTAGCTTTCAATCTAACAATGTCACTGGTTATCCTGATGGTATGACCATAGACAGGGATGGTAATTTATGGGTGGCATGCTTTGGAGGTGGTAAGGTAAAAATAAAAATATACTATTGACTTTTAAAATATACAAATTAATAAATATAGCATATATTTTTTTATTGTTCATAACATTTTTAGCCTCTTTTTAAACTTTATTTTACACAAAGATAATCAACTAAATATAAAAAAAATTTTAGGTTATTAAAATTGATTCTCGAGCTGGAAAACTGATGGAACAACATAAATTGCCAGCCAGTCAAGTTACTTCGGTAATGTGGGGAGGATACGAGTATGCCACACTTTACGTCACAACAAGTAGTAGAGGGCTCAACCAAATACAAAAAAGCAAAGAACCAGAGGCTGGATCATTATTTGCAATTGACTACACAGGGTCTTCAGGATACCCTGAAAATCAATTTTTATTTGCCAATGCTGACAAGTACATACTTTAAAATAACTGTACTTTAAGTACTCGTAACATGGATTTACATTGTCACAATAATTTAATAAAACTTACTAATGTAAATTATAGTTAATTTGAAAGATTAACTATAATTAGATCTATTTTTCAAATGGGCCAAAAAAAAACTTTAAATAAAAGGCATAAATGCATGAATTAATAAGTATTTGGAATGGAATAGACCAAATTAATAGTAGTTGTGAAACATTTATTTAAAAATATTGTATTTATCACATTATAGGACCAGATTTGTAATCACTTAAATAGTTTAACTAAAATATAAGGTTAACTAAAATACTCACTATAATGCTGTAGCAAATTGTATAATAGAATTATTATATGGTTTGAATTATAAATTTGTAAATTTTTTTTATTTAATGTTTCTATGAACTTTCTCAGTGGCTAATTGTGTAAGCATAATAAAAATTTTGTTGTAAAATCATAATTATATAATCATCATTAGGAATCTGCTTACTTTAATAAAAGCATAATACTTTGTTAAAATTATCCTATTTATTTATTTGTTTAATCTAAAGTTATATTCGAAATTGTAAAATGGTTTTAATGTTAATTGTTGATAAATAATCAAAAGTGTAAATATATAATTGATATATTATTTACTTTGAATTGTAACTTAATGTCTTATCATTATGTTCCCTCTGCCTACCCTGCTTTGTGCAGGATACAGCGTGAAACTGATTTTTTTTCTATACAATATTGAGGCTATAGTGACATATATCCATTGCATCTGACTGTAAATACAATGGTTGAAGGTTCGATGCCTCTTTTACTGATAAATAGTCAGTTTATTGGTAAGTTTTAAGTACTTGTTTACTTTTCAGTAATCACCTTTGGAAATTGACAGATACTATGTATAAGTAAAACTCAAAATAAAAGGTTTACGGGAGAATGGAAAACCAATTCGTCATATGTATACTATGATTTTTTGTTTATAATTTTATTTAATTTTTAAGAGCAAGATAAATCTTTATTCTTTTTTTCTGTAAACTTTCTCTTTTGACCATTGAGATATTTGTTTCTTATAGAACTATAAGTTCCACGAGTATTACAAGTTTCAAAATTCTAGAGTATCTGGATATATCTGGTTTAGATTTTTTGAAATACTATCATCCTTAGAGAGTTTTTACTGCTTGGCATATTTGTTATTGTTCATTATAAAATTCTAATCAGAAGCTATTTCTAAAACTAAGTATGACTTTGGAGTGATTTTTTTTAACTTTACTGTCACAAACCCAATTGTTTGTTGGTTGTTAGATTTTAGGTCAAGATCCCATTGCTTAAATCTGTAGGAATCAGTATTTCTAATGAAACTTATATATAAGAATGATACATGATAGTAGAATAGATTACACTAGGGTTGCCTAAAAGATTCCTGCCGCAATCACTTTTAATTAATGTAATCTCATAAAACAAAATTATGAAAACATTTTTAAAACATATAAAAATAAGCATAAAATATTAGAAAATTATAACCATAGTTTACTTGAAAGTTACAATTATATATTATTCATTAGTTTACACAGTCAATGTTATTCAAAATTATTTTGTACTTACCGGAAGCCTCATAAATGGTGGATCTGTAGCATTTTTTCCTAATTTGTTTTCTTGATATTGTATAAGCTGGATGACAAGTTGAGCCAAACCCTCTTTGGTTGGAGGATCTGTTTGAACATGCTGAAAGAATAAACGTAAACATTTTCTTATATGCTCTTTTCTTAGTTGCAGTTACGTATTTTAATTATCTATATATTATGTGAAATAAAGCATATTTTATGACTAATCTAGTAATTCTAATAAAAAATTATCATTAATTATCCAATTTTATGGTAAAATATATAATAATTCCGTATTTATATTAAGTATTTCTATTGTATTTGTACCTTTTTACAGTTTTTCTGTAACCAAACACGGATTTGATCAAATTGTGACAAACATTCCGGCGATTGGAAGAACTCTACATTTGGACCTCCGTCCTTCTTGGGACTCAGAGAAGTCATTATGAAAAGTTTATATTTTTTTCACAAGAACTAATCTATAAATATCCAAGTACACTTATCACTTAACAGTAAATTCTAACTCAAATAATTTTAAGTAACCCACGAATCGAAATACAAAGCGACGCTTCAACACATCGACTTTGTTTGACATTAATCAATGTGGCCAGCTATCAAAATATAAGTAGCACTATAAACACTATAATTTAATATTTTTAACTACATCTAAACAAATAAAAATTTAAAAGTATTAAATATTTAAATATTAATGGAGTTCTGATAAAAATTTATTAAGTCACAAATAATTCCTTATTTTTCTTATCTTGACGCTATGCCCCAACAAAGTCTATTCTTATTAAATGGTAAAAAACCCCATTTCTCGTAATTTTTGTCGTCGATCTTTCAAAACACTCCCCTTAAAGCCGCGCCCAGTATCAGCATATTTGGTCTCAATGTTTCGAGTGCTTGCCAGTTTCGCGATCATCTGGAAAGCAAGGCCAAGTTAGCCTCGAAGAAACTGAGGGTCATCAGCAGAGCTAGCATGGCTAGTGCACCCCAGTATCAACTTAAACTATTTGATCGCATACAACGTGGAGCTGTTCGAATCATTGGGGGCCCTGTAGAAAGCTTAACACTTTGGCTTTGCGTAGAGACCTACCGAATTTTCTAACCTCACAGTACGTCACAAGCTTAAATATTATCCACACCATCTGCACTTCACTACGGTGCGGTTTCATAGGAACTTCCTTCCATAGAACTGTGGAATGACCTACCTGCGGGAGTGTTTCCAGGTAGATATGACATGGGTACCTTCAAAAAGCGCGACTATCTCCACCTTAAAGGCTGGCAACGCACCTGTGGCTCCTCTGGTGTTGCACGGGGTCATGGGCAACGGTGATGCCTTAACATCAGGTGACCCGAACGCTTGTTTGCCTTGTCTTTTCCATAAAAAACAATACCACGCACATAGTAATGTATTAATTATCTTGGCAGAGGAAACCTAGGAGCTTTGTGATTAGACACTTCCGTCCCGCACTTTCCGCCGAATTCTCGAGGCCTACCCGGCTCCCCCTCTTCTTACGCCCATGTCCATGGTCCCTACACAAGAGAAAAAGTCTCCTAGTGGACCAAACACAGTGCAGTACAGCACAGTGGAGCGACGGCCTATGGATGCTGTTTTTCCAAATAAAGAAATCTTACGCCACGACGGCCTCAATTAATTTGAATTTCATTATTTTATTTATTTTTCAATGATCATCAACCTTCATTTACTTACAATTAATTACTCAAACAAATGAGTGAGTTATTAATGTATTTGCTTTTGTCCTTTTTGTAAAATTAAGCAAATTTGAACTTACTATAATGTTTTAGAGTAAGCAGAGGGAACCAACCTATTAAGACACTCCATTCTTCTTTCCATTCAATTTTTGAGACATCTGCTTTTGGTGGCAGATGTCAATACCGCGTCTTCTGAATGAAGATAGAACCCAAAATTATTTTGTTAACAATGAGATGCTGTTACACTGTTCCATGACGCGACGGTCTGAAGTACGCTTGGGTATTAATTTATTATGAAGTACTTAATGGTGGCTATTTTGGTAGGAGTATAATAAAAGAATGAAAACTTTGTAATAATTTACTGAACAACTACATATCTATAACATTTGTAATTTAGTTTAATACGTAAAAGCTTTATTGACATTATAATATCATCATGATTCCATTTCATAGTTATCAGAAGAAAATACAACACAATTTTGTCACAAAAAAAAATTACAATGAATACTAACATTTTGAGTATTAAGATTTAGAACAAATCATGAACAAATAAAGTAAAAGCCGATACATTTAAAATACTATAATAAAAGTTTGTGTAATAATAAAATAAACATTCCGAAATAAGATTTAGGAAGCTAAGCACAATTATTGACAAAAACATACACACAGATAATATATATAGCGATCAGTTTTCACTAATATAAACTTCATTAATATAAAATTCTTTGATGTAATAACTTAGATGATTTACAAGTTAAATAATATACTGAAAACACGCATTTCCTTTTTGTTTCATAAAATTATTTTATCTTCTTTGTTTACATCATACATTTATTGACGACGTTGGAAGGATATAGCTAATCGACTTCAACTTCAATTGACACCAATTATTCTAGTGAGAGCTAGAATAGGGCTAAGACAACACTTACGATAAAAACTTATCTACAAAACGTATAAAAGTTTTAACGTAGCGGGATTCGAACCCGCGCCTCCTGGACACCGACCTGGCGCTCTGACCACTAAGCCATACGTTCAAAGTTCAACAAAGTGGTCAGAGCGCCTGGTCGGTATCCAAGAGGCGCGGGTTGTAGTCCAGCTACGTTTAAATTTTTATACGTTTTCTAGATAAGTATTTTTCTTTCCTAAGTGTGGATTAACACTTTAAAAATGTTAAAAACACTTACGATACTTACAACAATTACACTCAATATTATTTATTATTGTCAAATCGGTAATTGAACACTTAATCCGAAAAGTTAACACACCGAATAATTATCATAAAACATATAGTGACGTAATCACATATCATAATATATGAAATGCATATATTTTTTGTTCCTGAAAACTAAATTATATTGAAGATTAATTATTATTTAATTGAAATAAAGAAATCTTCTTATAATATAAAATCACGTCACTAAACATAGATTTCACATAACGTTGTATAGAAGTGGAGAAAGATTATGATAGTATAGATTTTAATTGCAAACCCATTATAATATTAATAAACTACTTTACCACAATTTATTAACAAAAATTCATTGAAATAAAAACAGTTCAAAATTAAATTAAGTTTGAAACACTTTCAAAGTTCCAAAATTGGTAAACGTTCATTAAAAATATGCAAGCTATAATTTGGTCATGGCAGTATAATTCAATTACATCGCAAGACTTTTAGTTAGGATAGTAAAAACATTTTAAAATTAAATGCAAATAAAAAAATCTAGCTGAAAACGAAATATTTGTATAATAGTAGACTTGAGTATAACTCAACAATATCAATATTACAGCTACAAAACGGTAACAATTATTAAAAGAAATTACTCTAATATATCATATTACTTTTTATTTTTATATAAATACATATTATATTGTCATTTTTGTATATTAATAAAGGAAGCGAAAATTAATAATAAATATTAAATTTTGTATAAAAACTATTTATATGAACCACATAGTGATATATTAATGTAATCTCAATTTAAATAAAATTTAATATCACTTCGAAACCTTTCTAATATACTCTTATAGCGTATAAAAATAAATAAAGCTAAAAATATAACAAGCCCATACAAAATTTTATCTATTGATGGACACAAACAGTATTTTATACCTTTGCAATAATTTAGTGAAGACAAATATCTTATTATTTTTAAAAAAGTATACATATAATATTACATAAATATTTAGTTTAATTTGATATAAATAAATAATGAAAATATTAAAAATAAATTATCAATAGAATTACATATATATATATGTACATGCATAATAAAAAAAAAACATTATATAGCTTTATTCGTGTTTTTTTAATAAAACAATCTTATAACGTCTCACTTAAAAATAATGTTAAAAAAGAAAACAAAAACAACAACAAATTGATATGTCATAAAGTAAATAATTTTTAAGAAGCTGCGTTCTTAACTAACATGAAATTTTTAATGAACTTTAATATTTTTCATTTTAATAAAGATTTATTCAAATAACTGAATTATTGGCAATATACTATCAATATTTTCTGGCTATAGGAAATACGAATTGACATTGTTGACATATTGACATTTTGTCTATGCTTTTTTTATAATTTTGCTGTCTAGTTAACGTCAAATATCTATGACGCCATAAAATGCAGTGGCTTTAGTTATATACAATTTATACTGCATTGTGATATATTCAGAAATAATGAGAATGAAACGCTGAAATAAATATTTTATAATAATAAATGATGTTTTCTTATTAATTATCAAAAAACATATAGTGACGTTAAGAAAATAAAGTATTGACCACAACTTATTTATTATTTCACTACTGAGCTTTAATGTCATTTTGAGGTATGTGCGTCTTTTATTGTTTTACATAAATAAATAATAAATAAGTAAATAAATAAAATTATATTTAAAATTTTTCTATTTGTTGACGGCATATGATTTTATCATTTGTGTTGTTTATTTAATTCCTAGGTAGTTTTCAGCGAGACCTATATAGTAAATACTTTGAGCAATACCGAAAAGCGGCGCGATAACCATCATACGGCATGCACCTCCTTTGAAGAATGCTGTTATGCCTTCGTGACTCAACGTTTTCCTGAAAATAGGTTAAATGCAATTTAATTAATTAATTAATTAATTAAATTAATTAGCTTCACGCTATATCCCGCACACAGCAGGGTACGCAGAGGGAACCTAGTGTTAAGACACTCCGTTCCCCACTTTCTGCCGAATTCTGGGGCATTGCGCGTTGAGTGGCAGAACTCAACGCCGCGCTTAACTTCGACACCAGAGCGAAGAAATGGAAATATAAATTTAAGTAAATATTTCATCTCCTCGAGTGGGGATCGAACCCACAACCAGTCGGTTTTGCAGTCACACCTCGTGCCGCTGCGCCACGACCGGCCTCAATAAATTAAATGCAATTTAGGATCTATCAAATTAAGTCACATAAATTTCACGATGTTCGACCTCTCCCCCGTTTTTGGGTAGGAATCTCGCTATGTTCTCACATTTGTACGTTTTCTAAAATATTACCAAACATTTTTGTAATATGACTTATTCTTGACGCTAGTCGTGGCGCAAGGGTACAAGCGTGCGTCTGTAAGCGCGATAAGTAGGGTTCGATTACCATTCGAGGAAATTAAATATTTAAATAAAATCGGCTTCACGCGGTATCCCGCACACAGCAGAGTAGGTAGAGGGATCCTAGTGTTAACATATTCCGGTGTCAATTTTAAGTCAACTCGACGCCGCGCTAGGACCCGACACCGGGGTGAACAAAAGAAAATAAAAATTGAAATAAATATTCCATTTTCTCGAGTGGGGATCGTACCGACATTCAGTCGCGTTTACAGTCACACATTTGTGCCCCTGCGCCACGACTACCCTGCAGTGAAATAGTTCATATTTTTATTTTCTCGCTGTAGTAACAAGGGAAAAGCGCGGCGTGAGTTCCACCACTCATCACGCAACGGAACGTGAAGATAGAAAGAGTCTTAACACCAGCTTCCCAGGTTCCCACTGCCTACTTTATTATATACAGCGTTTAACTAGAACTTTTTACAACATACATTCTCCTATTGTGTAACATTATCTCTTTTATTGTCTTATAATTTTTGATGTGTTCTCTATACAACGTGACATTGGGGAAGTCATTACTGCTCAATTTTCACATCTTAAGCGCCATCATCAAAGAACAGAACAAAATAAAATCCAAAATGTGCACTATAGTAGACGAGTCGTGGTCGTCTCGAAGCTAGCTATAGATGGTTGCGTAGATTTCATTTTAAGATCTTTTTTACTCTAGATTATTTTTTTCCGAGTGCAATACACCTAATTTCAGAAAGACCAGCAGCCACGATACATGTACTGTACTGTAATACTCACGTAATGCAATCTAATATAGAGGAGTACTGCCTCTCGGTGCCGCCCTTGGTGATGGTCTGCATGCGCGTCTTCACCACGTCGAGGGGGTTGACCGCGAGGGCGGCGGTGGAGCCCGCCGCGCAGCCCGACAGGAACGACCACCTGATTGTAATAAACATACTTAATATATTCTCCATTTTTATAAAATATAAAAAAAAAAATTATAAAAAATATTTGTAAAATCTTCTTAAATTCGTCAAAAGCTTTTGCGGTAAAAAGATATACTTTTTATTTTTTTTTAATTGTAAGGAAATAAATCACAAAAATTCAAATGCTTCAGTGATCCGTACGCTCGATTGCTTTGTCTTTTTCCATAAAAAGAAAAATTAAAAAAAAACACGTTACCAGAACGGTGGTGGATCACCAGGCTTCTCCTTTGGTCCGAAATCATTCAAAGTAGCGAACAGCGGGAAGTAAACAATACTGAAGGAGACATCTCGCGCCGCGGTCGAAGTGACGCCCTGGTAAAGGCCGAATATGCCACGCTCTTTAAGCAATCTGCGAGTTAGTTGTATTGCTGTTATACGCTCGAACTTTGTGCCCTCTGTAATAATGTAATAAAATTTTTTTTAACCCACATAGAACAGAAGGCAGAGCAATACCTGAGAACCTAATGTTAAATCAAATCAAATCAGCTTCATGCTGTATCCCGCACACAGCAAGGTAGGCAGAGGGAACCTAGTGTTAAGACACTCCGTTCCCCACTTTCTGCCGAATTCTGGAGGCATTGCGTGTTGAGTGGCAGAACTCAACGCCGCGCTTACCCTCGACCCCAGAGCGAAGAAATGGAAATATAAATTTAAATAAATATCTCATTTCCTCGAGTGGGAATCGAACCCACAACCAATTGATTTTGCAGTCACACTTTGTGCCATCGACAATTTTGCGATGCACAAATCATGCTTAATTTTGTTATAGTCAAGGCAAGTATACACATTAGATCTGGGCGTCGTTGGCTGCAGGGTAGGGAATTGTAGACAGCTACGATAATGATCTGTTACAGGAGACTTAATGACAGCAGCATAAGTAGTGGATTTAGTTTTAATAAATATATGGTCAATACAATTGTACCCCCTTGTCGGGTAGTTGTATAACTAGGTAGAAGGCCAAAAGATGCACAAATATTCAAGTAATCCTGTAAATATACGGATGAATTACTTCCATTTATTGCTATATTAATATCTCCAGTTAAAATAATATTATTATATGAGCTAAACTGCTCTAAAATATATTTAAGATTTTTAAAAAAACATTCTAAATTCGAAGATGGAGGCCTATAGATAGCAATAACTATTGTGTTAGAATTACATTTAATAGCCAAGCAATTTACCTCTGGAAAAATAGGTTCTTCAATATAGATATTCATATTAGAATTGCAATACACAACTACTCCGTCGTTTTGATTAAAACTTCGTTTAGTACTAAAGACATTGTAACCCGATTTTTCTTTGAGCCAGCATTCATTTAATACAATTATATCTATTATTATATATTCTGGACTTAAGTATTTTTTTTAATAGAAAAATAACAAATTGTCAAATATCTGCCGATTAGATCCTTCTGCCTACCCTGCTACATACATTATACAGGATGAAGCTAAAAAAAATGTATTTCTATCTGGATACGCATTGACCCCCATTAATCCATCAATCGAGAAACACCTGAATATTAAATATATGTACTATTATTAATTATTCTCACCAGCTTTGGCTTTAGCTGCGAGCCTTCCCTGGTCTTGCATTTGAATTTTCAATAGCTCCATAGGCGTTGTAATAACAATCTGACAAGCTCCGGCCATTGCGCCGGCGTACATTTGCCGTACGATAGGTAACGATCTGACAAATAAAATTTGTTTTATAAAATATTATATTCATAATTATAAAAATAAAATTCCCTTAAGAATAGAAGACTATTCTTAAGAAAATAAAATTTAATTAAAATAATTAATAAGTGGGGAACGCAGTGTTATAACTCTAGGTTTCCTCGGCCTACCCACGCAATATGCGAGATACAGCGTTAAGTTAAAAATAATTAATTAAATTTTAAGTAAATAATTATACTTTCTTTAAAGCGTGAAGCTAAGTTAAGTTTAAGTTAAGTTAAGTTATTAGACAAGGAGTAAATGTAAATCAGCTCTCACGTCTATCATTTAATACATGATTGATTTTAATCGATTCAAATTGATTTTTTAAGTAAATATTTTTTTTGTTGCTTCAGTAATTAATTGACTTTTGCTATATTTATACTGCACTAATAAATGCGTTAAAATATTCAGATTATTTTAAAATTAACAATTATTTTATATACGTAGTACTGTAATCGATTAAGGATCTAAAACTATTTTTCTCATTTATCTAGTTTGTCAATTGATTGATTGATTGGTATTCAAAAGTGGAAAAAAATTACCAATTTTTTAGACCATATCTCACTCAACCCTTTACATTTATTTGGGCCCAACATTTTCCGTCTCCTTTGATCTCATCAGCTTCACGCTGTATCCCGCACACAGCAGGGTAGGCAGAGGGAACCTAGTGTTAACACTCCGTTCCCCACTTTCTGCCGAATTCTGGAGGCATTGCGTGTTGAGTGGCAGAACTCAACGCCGCGCTTGCCCTCGACACCAGAGCGAAGAAATGGAAATATAAATTTAAATAAATATTTCATCTCCTCGAGTGGTTTGATCTCATCACATCCATTTTAACTTTAAGACTTCATTCAGTCTTCAAAGTTTACATAATCTTGATGTTTGAAATTTATTGTTATCTAAACATAAGCGATATCGCTCCTTATATGATTTTTTTTAAGATTATAAATCGTTCTTCTCTATAATCAGTTGATACTTGTACCAAACGAAGAAATTGATTGAAAAATTTATATCGAATCATTTGTTATACTTATTTGATTATATTATTACAATATTTATCATAATTATTTCGTCATTTTACTGGCGAGCTGTTATCGTTCTATAAACAAGTAACAACGCAACATTTTTCAACTAATTTTAGTTCAAATATAAATATAAGTAAAATTCTATAATATCTTCGTATCTTAAATTTTTTTTACGTTTTTAAAGTGTTATTCCGTACTTGAGAAAAAAAAAAAATTATATTATAGATAACATAAAAAATATATATTTGTTGATTTAACAATTTGTATTTTCTATTCATGTGCTCATATTTCATGTGTTTCTGATTGTAGGCATTCGTCGTCAGTTCAAATCTCATTCAGACAAAGTTATATTTTTTTTTACGCTGTATACCTCATAAGCAGAATAGAAACATAGTGTAGCGAGTGGTGGAACTTAATATTAATTTCTTTATTTTTTCAAAGTAGTAAAATAAAAATGAATTATTGCCCCGAATAGGGAACCCACTGCGCCACAATAGCCCCTTGCACTTGTATTTTAGCATATAATACTAAGTGCCCGGTCTTATAAGAGCATTAGAGAAGCGAGAAATTCCTCAATATGGCATGAAAATTAAAAATCATTACAAATAAGAATATCGGCCATAACTGCCGTGGCATAATTTTGCAATCACATTAACAACGTGTAAATAATACGGTAACGGTGATCAAACTATTAAATTAAGTTTCAAATGATTAAAAAAACAAGTATTACTTGAGTAGTCTATTCATGTCACTTATATTGATATATTTTGAACGTGACGTGTGGAAACAATTTCCAGGCAACCAAATATTCAAATAGTGCACATAATTAATTTAAAAAAAAATCAAAAATCTTTCTAAATATGTAAAAATTAAAATTTCCTCTTTTTACGCATACACGTCTCTCATTAAACAAACAAAATTAAATGTTAAAGTAACAAAAAATAGTAGATGTATAATCAATTGTTACAGCGTTTGCTTATTAAAAAAAAATCAGCTTCACGCTGTATTCCGCATACAACAGGGTAGGCAGACGGAACGAGGCATTGCGTGTTGAGTGGCGGAACTCAACGTCGGACTTTTGCCTTATTACCAGAACGAAGAAATGAAAATATTGATAAATAATAATTCATTCCCTCGAGTTAGGATCGAATCCACAACCATCACGTTACAGTCACTTTATGCCCTGCGCCACGACCGCCAAACCGTCTGAAGAAAAAAATAGATATAAATTTTAATTAAACGTAAGGTTATCGTTAAGACATAACATTTACAATAGTACAGTTACCCGTCTGGGAGTGTGAGATGATACCGGAACATGTCGTTGGCGGCCAGCTTGATAGCCTTCTCGGGCGTAATCAGTATAATGTTCACAGCGGACCCTCGGTACATACCGAAGTAGCCTTCCGCTCTATATGTTTGTTTAAAACAATCCAACCTGGAACATTATGTATATTTATATATTTAAATAATATAATCATTTTGTTTTATTAAAATTATTTTCAACAGATTAAAAATATTTTCAATGTCTATTATGCTAAGTGATAGAATAATAAAATATTATACTAAAAAAATATTAATTAAAAGTTCGTTTTAAGAACATAAGATTATGCAATGTCTTAGGTTAATATTTTTGCAATAATGTAAATTAAAAACAATTTTAGATTTACAACGTTACAACCAGAACGTTGATTTAAAATGTGGCGTTGCTTTTTTCATGGCCATAAAAATTAAAACAATAGCTAATGAAAGATCGATGAGAGAAGAGTCGTGTATCTTTTACAATAAACGATTTAATATAATTTACATAGAATATGTTAATATTTTTATAGTAATCTAAATATTCTCACCAAATTAAAAAGTACTACGCGATCGTCATGTAGAATTATGGAATTTTGCTATTAGTATACAGACCAATATTAGAATGGAGTTGAGTTAAAGTACATACAATGTATATTAATATATAATTGTATGTTACTGTACTCACATTGTTTCGTTAAGACAAAACTCAATAAAATTATTACGTACCTATATTGTATAATAAATTGTGTCACAATATATGTATGTATATAGACAAGTGAGGCCAGTCGTGGCGCAGTGGCACAAAAGTGTGACTGTAAAACCGACTGGTTGTGGCTTCGATCCCCACTCGAGGAGATGTAATATTTACTTAAATTTATATTTCCATTTCTTCGCTCTGGTGTCGAGGCAATGCGCGGCGTTGAGTTCTGCCACTCAACACGCAATGCCTCCAGAATTCATCAGAAAGTGAGGAACGGAGTGCCTTAACACTAGGTTCCCTCTGCCTACCCTGCTGTGAGCGGGATACAGGCAGAAGCTAATTTGATATATACAAGTATAATAATAGGGTACTAACATGTTTTTGTACTGTCTTTCTCCATTGGGTCCAACAGTCTGATTTTGCAGTCTCGTTTTAACCAAATCAATAGGAAACACTACAGACACGCCAATAATTCCGGCAATACCGCCATTTATAATTTTTGGCAATAAGCTGAAAACAAGAAATTATACTAAATCAGATTAAAATATTTTACTAGACTGGACCAAAGAATAAAAAGCTTTGAACACAAATTATTTTTCTATTTGTTTTTATTATCTCCTTTAATAGACAGTTTGGGAAATGAATAAGGAAATTTTGAAAAAATCGAATATAAAAGAATGTAATGATAAATAACAATAATATCAATAGTGGTCACTACTTTAAATATGTTCTGAAAATTATTTCATTCAAGAGTAATAAAGTGAAGAATGGAGTGTCTTAACACTAGGTTCAGTTCAGAAAAAAAAAGTAATAAAAGTAAAAGTTATTAGGAATTTTATTGTATGTATTTTATACAATGAAACATTTCATCTTTAGGAAAAATTGTATTTAAAAAAATTTAAATATTACATGGTTTGCAAACAAATTACAAGCACACATAAAAATCTGTATTAAATATAATATTAGGTGAAAATGGACTTTGTGGCCTTCACAATTAGGTTTCATTTATTTTAATTTAAAATGACCTTACTTTAATTTACTACAAGCGACTTGTTCATTATAATATTGAATGGAAATGTACTATTGGATTCCATAACTTGTATTATTACTTTTATAATTCAACTTCACTAGTTTCTTGTTGTAATCTCATTTACAAGAGAAATCATTGATAATTTAAATAAATGACTAGACTGTTAAGATACTACAGAAGCAGTAATTATCAAGAAAAGTATGCTGAATAAATAGTTGGCCTGCAAATGTTTATTATGTTTTGGTATATATATCAGAACCAAAATGGAGATATGAAAATGTCCATGTGGGATCGAACCTACAACTACCGCATTCACGGTCAGACATGTTTGGTCAGTTTGTCTGATTGCCTCAAATCATTGTTTAATATTATATACATTCTGTTGAAATATTTGATATTTCACATAGTCATATATCACTCACTTAGCTTAAATGTTATGTTAATTACATTTAATCTAACTTCATCATTTTACTGTGGTAATATAGATTGAAAAAAACACTTTTTATTAAGAAAAATAATCTTATATTATAAACACAAGCATAAAATTATTATTATTTTTAAAGACAATATTTATAAATTAAAAAATAATTCATGTTATATATTTTAGTGGTACCACATTTCAATATATAGATACATTAAATCTCCTAAATTTTATTTAATCACAAGACATTGAGGAAATTTATGCCAATAAATTATATAATTTACACAGGTAAAGGTGTTTTCTGATAATTCAAAATTATATTTTATAATAGATATGATAATGTCTAAAGTACATTTACATACTGTGTTACACTTCTATAAAAATTTATTGCTTAACTAAATAAATACATAAGTGCTAAATGTTACAAAATAATTTGTCAATCAGTTAACGTAAAACACAGTTACTACTGAGTTATGAAGAATTTTTTGAATTAATCAAGTAAAGCATGGATTGTAAATAATTTCTTTTGCATACAATAGTTTCTTTTACTTAACATATAAATATATGTTAAGCTTTGAATAAAAAATACTTACTTAAATTGTGCAGGTGGTGGCTGGTTTGCTTTAGAACCACTCATTTTAATTTTTTTTACCTGATTGTAACAAATAAAATAAATATGAATAAATTACATAAAAAAAGACAATATTCATAGGATTATTTCTAAAAGTCGGGAAAATAAATTTAATTATACACTTTTTTTATAAACTGTGTGAAGTTTTGTAATGGAATGCGTATTTTATGTAATTGAATTTTTTTATTGATTTCGCGTTCGTCTTCTTATATATAATACACTGTCGCAGAAAGCGCAGTTTATTTTACTAATATAAATACAAAAATTTTAATATTAAAAAATAACAAAATAAAAAATACTTACTTCAAAAAATAATAAAAAGAATCCTTTATTTCTTTTACGTAACCAAGGCAGAAAATAAAATGCACTTACCTGTGTCCTATTATTTTACGTATAATTTCAATATCAATAATTCCTTACATTAGAAAATTTTCATGGCGAATTTTGAGTAAAAATTCTAAATATTGAACAACCTCAATCGATCGCACCGCAACCGGAAGAGGTTTTGCTACAATTCCAATTGACAAATAAATGTCAATGTGAAAAAGTATTGCCAGGTTAATATAGACAACAATGTTGAACATTGCAGTAGTTAATGTTAAGAGTATTATAATATTATTAAAACATCTAAGTAAATAAAAAAAAATAAGTAAATACAATCAATAAATATTCGGCTACAACGTTATTGTTTACACTTTATTATAATTATTTGTTATAATTTGAATATGGCAATAAGTATAAGACTTTATTTTTTTATACAATTAGCATAGTATAAGCAATAACATAAAATTTTACCTTTTAATTTCAGATGCCAGTCGTGGCAAAGGGACACAAGCGTGTGACTGTAAACGTGACAGGTTGTGGGTTCGATTCACACTCGAGTAAATGGAATATTTTTAATTTCTTCGCTCTGAGTGGATCTCAACACGGAATGCTTCCAGAATTCGACTAAAAGTGAAGAGCGAAGTGTAGTAACACTAGGCTCCCTCTGCCTGCTACATGCAGGATACAGCGTACAGCTGAAAAAAAAAAGTAATCCATCCATACTTTAAAAAATGCTAACAATAAACGTAGTATTAATAATATTTTAAAGTATCATAAAATTAATTTATATTTTGTCTTATACTTTTAATATTTAAGAGAAGTTTCATTTAATAAAAATTAAAAAAACCAGACAAGCGCGAGTCGGATACACCCACCAGGGTCCCATACAAAAATTGGAGGTCTCGAGCTTTTTCTGAAATTCTAGTGTAACTTAGCCAGCGCCCATTCATTTAATACCCCACTTGAATTAGCCGCATGTAGGGACACATATTATTTGATTCAACATTTTATTCTAAGTCCACGCCCGACTAGCTCAGTTGGTATTGAATGCTTGTATTAGGTAGTCGTTATCTATATATATATAAAAGGACTTGTGCTGACTGACTGAGGTAAGACGCACGCAGAGCCGTAACCGCTGATGGTAGACACGTGAAATTTGGGCACATGTTTATTTTCATATTCTGGACATCCACTAAGAAGGGAATTTGAAAAAATTTAACCCTAAAGGGATGAAATATGGGTTGAAAGTTTGTATGGAAAAAATGTTTAATCTGTACCGATTTTTATAAAATTTGAAATTCAGACTTTTAAAAATATTTCATTGAATACGTGTTTCATGGTTTTTAAGAATTCACCTCCTAAGGATTCAAATAAGGGGTTGAAAGTTTATATGGAAAAATCTTTAAATTGCCACCGATTTTTATAAAAATTTAAATTCAGAATGTTAAAAATATTTTATTGAACATGTGTTTTGTGGTTTTTTTAGAATTCACTCCTAATAAGCGGGCGAAGCCGCACGCGCCCTCTAGTTATAAATAAATACTGATAAATATTATATGAAACGTTATTTTATTACGACGTTATCACGTCGGGGTCACCAATGTAGTTCTCTTTTCTTATTAGTGGATATTAATAGAATATTTATTGTCCCTACAGACTTTTATACCAAATTTTGCCCACTTTTAAGGCTATTATTTTTTAGGATTTAATGTATGGTTATCAGATTTTCTCATGAACTAGTGCTGTAGATGCTAGCTGCCAAATTTAATAATTCTAGATCAACCGGAAATACCCTATTCATATTGATTCCCTTTATAGTGTGGATCTCAGTACATGGCTTAAATTCCAACTCCATATCTCCAAATGTTCGTGAAATAACGGCTCTTGACAGACAGGCGGACGAATGGTCAGACAGACAACAAAGTGATATAAGGATCCCTTTTTTCCTTAAAATATACGGAACGCTAAAAATGGAGCAGATTGGTGTTTGTACATGAAGATATATAAAAAAAAATCCATTGGTAGCAATTAATAATAGACCAAAAGCAAGTTTTATAGAAATTTTTATCTGTTTGTCAGTTATTTTGTACACGCTAATATCAGAATGCGGGCTTAACTGGTTTAATGCAGTTTTTTCTATTGTATTTAGGCGAGCTTGCTTTATTTAACATTTAGTGTTTTATTCCAATTGCTTTATAGATAAAGATGTTATACCATTTTAATCTCGTTAAGTTTCCGAAAGATTTTGAAATGTCAATTTTTTAGATTGTATATTTTAGATAAATATTACCTAGACAAATACAGAATACTTTTATTGGCCGCTCCTTTTTTTTGTCAATGAAAAAAAATAAATGTCAACTGTCAGCGTCAGAATAAAATAAAGGCACTTTTGAAAAAAATGCGCGATTTTCACATAGTAGAGTCATAACTTTGCAAAGTTTATTCAAAAATGATTAAATGATAAGTAGATATTTCATTCGTTATGCTCTTTATTATATCTTGTGCAATTTTATTATGATATTCAATGTAAAAAAGTTGTGTTTGTGTGGTTTTGATTCATTTGAATTATATTAGTAAGTGAGAAAATAGTTCCCTTTGTCCGTTTCCGTACTCCATTTTTCGTCACTATATAAAAAAAGTGGGGATTTATTTGTGTTGACCTTTTTAGGTTTTTCAATTTATTTAGTTAAAATATTGGTTTCAGTTATTTTAGATTATATCTTTTAATTTTTTTTTGTTCGTAAGGTTGTTTGAAATAAAACTTTATTTGGTTGATAAATTAAAAAAAAAATAATATCTTAAAAAAACTTTTATTGGTTGATACTTCACCTCACTTATATAAATAATTCTGTGCATACATATTGAAGAAAATAATTTCAATAGTAGAGTCCGAGTAAATTACTTGTCTATTTTAATTTATAGACGTCACTGGGAAAAGGGAAATTATTTCCCACTTTGGTTGTCTATGAACAGGCAAAGGTAAAATTGTAAAATTATATATGCATAACCGTATTTTCACTTTCAATTATTTATATATTATTTTACATACACTAATATCCAACAACAGAGGCCAGTCGTGGCGCAGCGGCACGAGGTGTGACTGCAAAATCGACCATTTCTTCGCTCTGGTGTCGAGGACAAACGCGGCGTTGAATTCTGCCACTCAACACGCAATGTCTCCAGAATTCGGCAGAAAGTGGGAAACAGAGTGTCTTAACACTAGGTTCCCTCTGCCTACCCTGCTGTGTGCGGGATACAGCTTGAAACTGATTTGATTTGATTTTGATTTGAATATCCAACATGACCCAAGAACATTTACTTAAAGCATGAAAAACAATTTATTTGGCTCTGGCCTATTAAGGGTTGCTCGATAAAATTGAATTGGCTGAAATTTTATTTTTGAATTTGGTTAATAATTGTGTAAGGTGGTTAAGTTTTTAGAATAATTTTACTGTATACATTACTTAAGAATATATTTATTTATATGTATATCTCTGAAATTAGTTACTAATCAAACAATAAATTAATTATAAAAGATTTTCCACGGTGCTTTTAATAGTCTAAAAAAGCGGAACTATGTCTCTCCCGTTTACGATGTTTCATTTTTAGCTAAAAATTGACCTCTGGCGACGTATTGAGAATTCCGTAATTACTTTGTTTTGGTTAGTTCTAACAGTCTTGACTTATGATGTATGCGGTAGAAAAATCTTGATATGTTTAGTTATATTTTTTATTTAAAGCTGTTAATTATTTTAATTAGATGAAAAAATTGCTGCAAAAAGCTATGAGACTTTATTAAGGTATATGAGACGGGAAGCATCTTATGGATTTCGTAAGAATTGTTGTAAACATCAAAATACTTATAGCTAAACATATCATTATAATATCATTCGGTTAAATTTATATTTCCTTGTGTCGAGGACAAGCGCGGCGTTGAGGTCTGCCACTCAACACGCAATGCCTCCAGAATTCGGCAGAAAGTGGGGAACAGAGTGTCTTAACACTAAGTTCCTTCTGCCTACCCTGTTGTGTGCGGGATACAGCTTGAAGCTGATTTGATTTGATTTTGATTTGAATATCCAACATGACCCAAGAACATTTACTTAAAGCATGAAAAACCATTTATTTGGCTCTACCCTATTAAGGGTTGCTCGACAAAATTGAATTGGCTGAAATTCTATTTATTAATTTGGTTAATAATTGTGTAAGGTAGTTAAGTTTTTAAAATAATTTTACTGTATACATTACTTAAGATTATATTTATTTATATGTATATCTCTGAAATTAGTTACTAATCAAAAAAATAATTAATTATAAAATATTCCCCACGGTGCTTTTAATAATCTAAAAAAGCGGAACTATGTCTGTCCCGTTTTTATTTAAAGCTGTTAATTATTTTAATTAGATGAAAAAATTGCTGCAAAAAGCTATGAGACTTTATTAAGGTATATGAGACGGGAAGCATCTTATGGATTTCGTAAGAATTGTTGTAAACATCAAAATACTTATAGCTAAACATATCATTATAATATCATTCGGTTAAATATTTTTAGATCTCAATCACTAAATGTTTTTTTATTCAAACAAATAGAAATATCAGTGATAGATTGACTCGTTCCTGAGAAAGAGGATCTTGACTTTTGGAGTCTTGATACACAGTCGAACATGTAAACTAGCAGATGGACAACAAAATGATTTTATAAGAGTTTCCTTTTCTAGAGGTATAAAAACTTTTTAATTATAACGTTAGATTAATTAACTAATCTAATGAAAATAAGCATTTTCGAGATTATTGAAAAAAATATTTGAACACCATGAATATCTACTAAGTAAGTAATCTTACCGTACAGTTGTATTTTTTTTTTATACAATACAAGATAAGATAACTTTGTTAACGTAACACAAAAATATTACGAAATTTTATCACAATATTTATTCCAATTACTTATAGGTTTATTTAGTTTTAATTTATAAATGTTATACTTGATTGAGATTATTATATTATACAACAAAACATTTGTAGGAAGTCTATCATTATGTGAATGATATTTTTTAAAAAAATCGATTGATTTTAAATCTTGCTACAAGAAAAGTAAAAGTAACTGCAGATCAAGACTTATGATTGCTAACAGAAATTACGATACCTTAGCTCAATTAAGATCCATCTCTCATATGGACCCTTTCTTTAAAGAGACAGCTTCCGCTGTCAATAGTATAAAATGCTAGCCAGCATTTTTCAAATATCATAAGCTTCTGTAGTATCACATAATCAAGTGTCTAACAAATTCTAGCAATGTGTTCCAAAATATTGGTTTGTTAAAAATTTCTTATTTTTGAAATATTGTGTACTAATAATTGTGCTTAAAATCAGCTTCACGCTGTATCCCGCATACAGCAGGGTAGTCAGAGGATTACTAGTGTTAAGATAGTCCGTTCCCCACTTTCTGCCAAATTCTGAAGGCATTGCGTGTTGAGTAGTGAACTCAATGCCGCGCTTTGCCTCGACACCAGAGCGAAGAAATGAAAATATAAATTTAAGTAAATATTTCAACTCCTCCAGTGGGGATCGAACCCACAACCTGTCTGCGCCATGACTGGCCTAATTGTATCTATTATACACCCCTGGCTATGCTTAATTGTATTTATTATACACCCCTAACCCTTTTTCCTCCCCTTAACGTCCCTAAGATTATCTCTTCTTGAAAAGATCACGTCTTAGCGATACGGTCACCCCTCGTACATATCTTTATATTATGCCTATTATTATAAATAATAATATTAATTGCTTTACTTTCGTTTTAGATGTTATTTGCAACAGTACTCGTAGTTTGCAATGCTGACAATCAACATGATAAAAGGAGTGCATCTGGATGGAATGGCTTTATACCGGGACTGGTTCAAGTTTCCGCAGTTACGACAGGCAGCGCTGGTATTTTATTTGAATATTTTATTTTTGTCAGCTTCAGCTGTATCCCGCATATAGCTGGTTAGGTAGAGGGAACCTAGTATTTAATATACCCTGTTTCCCAATTTCTGCCGAATTTTCAGAGGCTTTTCGTGTTTAGAATGGATTATTATTATTAATATTTTTATTTGCCTTGCCTGAGCGCAGAAATAAAAATATTAATAATAATAATCCGTTCCGACGAATAACGACGGGAATAGAACCCACAATCTTTACGTTTATAGTCATATGTTTTTGCAACTGCGCCACGACGATCTTTTAATTTAACTGAATATGTTCATGTAATCGAGCGGAATGTGGAGAACAGAGTGAGCTTACTCTAGCTTCTCTCAGTTGTCCTGTTTTTCGAAAAAAAGTACAAAGCTGAAAAAAAATACTTTATGTTATCATACAAAATTAAGATATACTGCAGCTAGGTATGTATTAATTTTGTATATATAGGTAACCCTAGAGATTTGATTTAGTTTTGGAGTTTTGGATTTCACGCCTCAACATGATATAATTAGTAAATAGGTCTGAAAGACGTTATTTTTTAATATTTTTTTGAGGCCAGTTGTGGCGCAGGGGCACAAAGTGTGACTGTAAACGGGACTGGTTGTGGATTTGATCCCCACTCGAGAAAATGAAATATTTATTATTATTATTATCGTTGTTGCGGTACTGAGTTATGTCACTCAGCACACAGTGCCTCCAGAATTCGGCGGAAAGTGCGGAATGTTTCAAGACTAGGTTCCCTCTGCCTATCCTGCTGTATGTACAGCGTGAAGTTGATATAAAAAATATTTTGTTAAATAGGAATGAATTATTTTATAGAAATCGAATATCCTAATTAAAATACGTGTTTGTAAAACAGGCTGGTCATCAGACTCTAGTTCAGATGTAGCCGGCGCTATAGCGGCAGCCAAGGCAGCATCAGCAGCTGTGATGACAGCACAAAAGGAAGTTGCTGCGACTAAGCATGCAGCTTTGGAACAACAGAGTGCAGCCAGTGCCAAGGAAGCGGAAGCTGCACAAGCTGCTCATAAAAGGTAAGTTGGAAAATTATTTCATTATTAGGTAGGTATATTACAAGAAAAAAGTTTATGTTTTGAATTTTTTGTTGTTTGTAATTATTTATATGCAATACGCCTGACTTCTTACACCTTTGGTAAATCAATTGACTTATTGTAATCAATTAAGTTAAATTTATTTATAACGTTTATTTTTATGCATAGATTATAGTGTTAGATTAAGTAGTAAGTGGCAGCTGAAATGAACAACTGGACTGTCTTAAGCACATATTGTATAAATATAGAAATATATGTATGTAATAACATAAGTTTAGTTCTAGGTAATATCTATAGAAAAAAGTATTAAAAGAAATGTAAAAATAACAAAATGTACGGACCATAAGTCTGTAGTGTAAGTAAGAATTAAAATAAAAAGAAAACAATTGACTCGCTCACGCTCCAACGTGTAAGTTATCTACGACGTCCTATAATAAATAAATGAATTCTAAAACCGTAAATACTCATCGCTGTGCTTAGTTTTCCTAGAGCAGGAAAATTGAAATAAAAAAACGGTGGACATCGAACTCACAACCGACGGAGGCTGACTTACTATGGTGTACGAATTTAAATATATAATGTTAGTGAGGAAGCGGCAAGAGCAGCCCGCGCTCTAGCCCTGGAGTCGGCGCAGGCGGCGGTGCACGCGCAGGCGCAGCTCGCCGCCGCCAAGGCGCGCGCGGCCGCCGCGCAGAAGATAGCGGCCGCCAGGGAGGCCGCCGCCGCCATGGCCATACAACGCGCTGCGCAGAGCCAAGCTGCCAAATTGCAGAATGCGGGTATGATGAGACTAAATAGTTTAATAGTAGCAAGGTAAGCAGACGGAACCTAACATTAAGACACGTTGAGGAAACTGTCGTAAAAAATATATTAGTTTCCGTACTGGGCAGTACGTTCCGATTTCCGGTTTTCCGTGGGTGACGAAACTCAACATCACGCTTTACCTTTATGTACCGGAGCAGAAAATGAAAATAATTTTACTATAAAAGAGTGATTAATGTACCAGAATTTTGATTGAACCCACAACCATCGTGTTTATTGATAGATTGCCAATTTGCCACTACGCCACGATGGTCTCTATCCCAAAATGGTCGTTCTTTAGGGTATTCCTGTTTAACATATTGAAATTGTGTAGAGAAATTATACGGCTTAAGTTCTTTGCTTTTGTTCTAAGTTCCAAATTCATTTAGCTAATGAGTTGAAACGGGCATATAATATATTATATATTTTATAATACACTGGGGGACGGAGTGTCTTAACACTAGGTTCCCTCTGCCTACCCTGCTTCACACAGCAGGGATACAGCGTGAAGCTGATTTAATTTAATTTTATATATTTTTACAGATCTAGAAGCATTAAAGCTATCAGTAATACAAAGCTCAGGTGCCGCGGGTGCTGCTGGTGCTGCTCAGCATGCAGCCACTGCCGCTGCAGCAGCTCTACGCCCTTCGGGATGGACGCCTACGTGGAAAGCTTGGACTTGGGCGTGATTTCTGCTACAACTAGATGTTCTTTTTTTACTATGGATTAAATGTATTATACTTAAAATGTAATAGTTATGTGTAATAAATGTGGTTTGAATATAAATATTTATTTTTTAATTTTGTGGATTGTAATACCATTCTTTCCTTTTTAAAAATAGCAAAATTTAAGAATTTGCTATGTTTATGATTATGTTTAATATAAAAAATTAAACGACATATATTTTCTCATATAAATCCATTACGTATCGATGAATACATATTATGTACTTAAAACATGTAGTAAATCATTACAATATACATTTACAAAATTGATCGGCACTCAATACGTCTGCGCCGTTGCCTAGGCAACCCGAGACGAGGCTCCACCTGACGGGGCTTTGCAGCCTCCGACTGTTTTTGTTACGTAACAATATTGCTAGTTTTATAAGAGAAGATATTTTTATAAAAATGTGAATAATTGCTTTTATAGGACTAAAAGACGGTAAGTGAAACTGTAATAATGTAATTACTGTATTATTAATGAAAACATAACGTCTATAGTCGAAAATGTACATTAGTATATATTATTTTCATAAAGAATAACATTTTTAAAAAAAAAATGGGGAACAGAGTGTCTTAATCCTAGGTTCCCTCTGCCTACCCTGCTGTGTGCGGGATACAGCGTGAAGCTGATTTTTTGTCTTTTTTTTTAATTTAGGTGAAAGTTATATAATTAAAATATAACTTGTGTTAAACCATTAAAGAGAGACTAGACTACAGGCTAAAACATATCTTAAATTATTAAGTTAGCTTCACGCCGTATCCCGCATACTTCAGGGTAAGCAGAGGGAACCTAGTATTAAGACACTACGTTACTTTCTACTTTCTGCCGAATTCTGGAGCGAAAAAATGGAAATATAAATTTAAATAAATATTTCATCTCTTCGAGTGGGGATCGAAACCACAAGCAATCGGTTTTACAGTCACAATTTGTGTGGCCTCAAATTATTTAGTAATAACGAAAAAGTAAGTATGACATATATACCTACCTATGAATATCCAAATTAAATAAATAATTAAACATTTCAGGAATAATGGCTTTTTTATATCTATTATTATTGGCAATATGCTGCAGTACGCCGGTATTAGCGGACGCAGATCGGAGACGGGTTGCTAATCCTACATATTACAACGTCGGTGGAGTCCTCTCTAGTAATGAATCTATCGCGTTTTTCAAAGACACCATTTCGGTAAATATTATGTGAACTTATATCTGATTCTTATTAGAAATAAAATATTTTAAACTAATAGTTTTAACGTATATATAATAATTTATATTTGTTGATTACAGAAGCTTAATTTTAAAGACACATACGTGCCCCGCGGAGTTACCTATCACGATTATTCGATATTGATGGATCCAAATCCCATAAAAACTGCCCTCAACGTGTGTAAAGATCTTATAGCTCATCGGGTAAGTTATGTTTAGAAATAAAACTGCTATAACTTCGACAAAAAATGTTTTATTGTTTATTGAAATAATTTATAATATATTTTTTTTAGATCTACGCAGTGGTTGTTTCACATCCTTTGACTGGAGATCTGTCACCAGCGGCTGTTTCGTACACGTGCGGCTTCTATCTTATTCCAGTTATAGGAATATCATCCAGAGATTCTGCATTTTCTGACAAAAACATTCATGTTTCATTTTTAAGAACAGTTCCTCCTTACTCGCACCAAGCTGATGTATGGGTGGATGTACTAAAGCATTTCAACTATATGAAAGTAATTGTGATACATAGCTCTGATACTGATGGTAGAGCCATTTTGGGAAGGTATATAAAATTACATCATTCACATTATAAAAGACAAAAAGGTGAACATTAAAAAATAATTATTTTTGAGGCCAGTCGTGGCGCAAGGGCACAAAGTAAACGCGACTGGTTGTGGTTTCGATCGAAATGAAATACTTTTTTACATTTTTCAAGTGTTATTCCACATTTAGGACGTTTTCTAAATAAGTATTTATTTAAATTTAAATTTTCACTTCTTCGCTCTGGCGTCGAGGCAAATCGCGGCGTTGAGTGATGAGTCTTGTGTCTGTTTTATGTTAAAATTGGTATATTAAAGTATTAAATAAATAAGTACAGTGTAATCCGATTTTTTAAGAAATAATTATATATTACAAAACAATCCTAACAGGTTCCAAACTACGTCACAGAGTATTGATGAAGATGTGGATAGGAAAGTGGTGGTGGAGCAAGTGATAGAGTTCGAGCCGGGACTAGATTCGTTCAGTGAAAAGCTTATTGAAGTTAAAAGTGCACAAGCTAGAGTGTTTCTCATGTACGCGAGGTAAATCATTTGACAATTATTTAAATCAAATAATTAATAATTTTTATTTTATACATATGTTTATCAGTATCACGATGTATCCCGCACATAGCAGGCTAAGCAGAAGCAACCTGAGTATCTGGTGTGAACGGAAAAGAGCGTCTTACACTCCGTTTCCGTTCCCCACCTTCCGCCGAATTCTGAAGGCATTGCGTGTTGAATGGCGGAACTCAATGCCGCGTTTTGCCTCTTCACCAGAGCGAAGAAATGAAAATATTAAATATTTTATTTCCTTGAACGTGACAGACTGTACGAATCGAACCCAAAACCTCTTACATTTACATTCATACGCTTGTGTCCCTTCGACACGATTATACTTACTATTCTACTTATTTATCATAAATACATATTTGCATCTATTATAACTTTTATTCTTATAAATAACATCGGTTTCAGTAAAACTGACGCCGAAATAATATTTCGTGATGCAACTTACCTTAACATGACGACAACTGGCTACGTGTGGATGGTGACGGAACAAGCGTTGGATGCAGCAAACGCACCTGAGGGTCTACTTGGATTGCGGCTAGTGAACGCAACCAATGAACATGCACATATTCAGGATTCAATGTAATATATATATTTTTTAATAAGGAACCTAAAATCAGCTCCTTGATATATCTCCCTTACAGTTTTTAAAGGCCGTCAACGCACCTGTAGCTCCTCTGATGTTACACGGGTACGCTCGTTTAGAGGGAACCTAGTGTTCAGACACTCCATTCCTCATTTTCTGCTGAATATTTTATGACAGTAATAACTATGAACATGTATTCATATGAAGTTATATGATTATATAACTTCAATTTATTGCCCGCTAATTTAAATCGAAATCATACATAATGCTTATGCAAGAGTAGTGCAGGACACCCTTCAGCGCGATTGACAGATGATTTGATGAAGATAGCTTTCAGCAAATGATTACGAGCTCCTTAAGGTCATATTGATTAAGGGATTAAATTTTTAAAACGTATAGAACAGATAGAGGCCGGTCGTGGCGCAGCAGCACGAGGTGTGACTGCAAAACCGACTGGTTGTGGGTTCGATCCCCACTCGAGGAGATGAAATATTTACTTAAATTTATATTTCCATTTCTTCGCTCTGGTGTCGAGGTTAAGCGCGGCGTTGAGTTCTGCCACTCAACACGCAATGCCTCTACGGAGTGTCTTAAACGGAGTGTCTTAACACTTGATTCCCTCTGCCTACCCTGCTGTGTGCGGGATACAGCGTGAAGCTAAAATAATTAAATACAATAAATGTCTTATTTTTCGTTACAGCTACGTGTTAGCTTCTGCTATACGAGATATGAACACATCCGAAGAGATCAGCACACCACCCTCCGACTGTGATAGCACCAGATCCATCTGGACGACAGGTCGTCTTCTATTCGACTATATAAGGAAGCAGAGCTTGGAAAATGGTGCTACAGGACATGTAGCGTTCGACGACCACGGAGATAGAGTTCACGCTGAATATGACATGGTGAATGTTAGAGCTCAAGGAGAACACGTGGCTGTTGGGAAGTATTTCTATTCTAAAGTAAGTTCAGCAGTTTTAGTATTATGTTAATAGAGTATAATAAAATGTTTAGATTTTTATAATATTAGTCAATAAATAATACATTGTAATATGTGTGCTTATAATTCCGATATATAGAAATATCAGTGAGTTAGTAATTTAGAGAGTTGTTCGTTATTTTAAAGGAAACTCAAAAAATGCGTCTCGAACTAAAAGAACATGAAATCATATGGATGGGTCGTAGCTCTTCGAAACCAGAAGGTTTTATGATACCCACCCATCTTAAGGTAATTGTTTTTTTTTTATTGAAATAAGCAACTAAGACTATACATAATAAGCATTATTTACATAATTTTGGTTGTTCAAGGTATTGACTATCGAAGAAAAGCCATTTGTTTACGCACGCCGTGTATATGATGAAACTGATTGTACGTCTGAGGAGATATTTTGTCCACATTATAACTCTAGTGATGAAGCTGGTAAATTATACAATATTTAAATTTAATAATAAAAAAAATATATATATCATTACGTATTTTATACCTCGTTTCTTTAAGAAATTAAATAACATAAACAAATGTTATAAAAGTATCATTTATAATCCTTTGTATTATAACTTACAAGATTGAAAGGTAATGTAATTGCGAAAACGTTCACTATCGTTTATTTTAAGTTATAATAAACTTTCAACAATTCTAGATCGACTTTATTGCTGCAAGGGCTTTTGTATGGATCTATTACAAGAATTATCAAGATCTATCAATTTTACTTACTCGCTAGCACTTTCGCCTGATGGGCAATTTGGTGATTATATAATTCGGAATTTTTCACAACCTGGAGCCAAAAAGGAATGGACAGGACTTATCGGTAAGCTATTTAAACAAAAAATAAATTAAATTAATTAGTTTAACGCTGTATTTCGCACACAGCAAGATTTATTGGTGAATTCTGGAGCTATTGCGTGTTTCGTGGCAGAATCTCTGCCTCGGCACAAGAGCGAAGAAATAAAAAAATATATTTAAGGAAATTTTTCATTTCCTCTAGTGGGGATCAAACCCACGACCAGTTGCATTCACAGTCTCATATTTAAGCCCCTGGCTTGGCTATAAAGACATGTACTTATTAAACACATGAACTTTATATTAATATACTTAGAGTATGAGGCCAGTCTTGCCGCAGGTGCACAAAGTCTGACAGTAAAAACCATTGGTTGTGGGATCGACCCCCACACGAGGGAATTAAATATTTATTTACATTTATATTTTCATTTCTTCGCTCTGGTGTCGAGGCGTTGAGTTGCGCCACTCAACACGCAATGCCTCCAGAACTTGGCGGACAGTGGGGAAATAAGTGTCTTAACACTCTCCCTCTGTCTACCTTGCTGTGTGCGGGATACAGCGTGATTTATTTTTATTTTATTTAAAATTAAATTAAATTAGCTTCACGCTGTACGCTTCCCGCACATAGCAGGGTAGGCAGAGGGAACCTAGTGTTAAGACACTCCGTTCCCCACTTCGTTTATTACGTTCGTTTATTTTATTTATAGAGTATTATTTATATATATACAACATACACATATAATAAAACCGGTACAAAATTATCTACAGGTGAATTGGTATACGAGAGAGCGGATATGATTGTAGCACCGTTAACGATTAATCCAGAGCGAGCCGAATTTATTGAATTCAGCAAACCTTTTAAATATCAAGGCATCACTATTTTGGAGAAAAAGGTATGTTTTAAATATGTAGATAGACCTATTTAACATAGTTTCCTTTGATTAAAATTAAATTAAAATTAGCTTCACACTGTATCCCGCACAGCAGGGTAGGCAGAGGGAACCTAGTGGTAAGACACTCCGTTCCTCACTTTCTGCCGAATTCTGGAGGCATTGCGTGTTGAGTGGCAGAATTCAACGCCGCGCTTAACCTCGACACCAGAGCGAAGAAATAGAAATATACATTTAAGTAAATATTTTATCTCCTCGAGTGGGGATCGAACCCACAACCAGTCGGTTTTACAGTCACACCTCGTGCCGCTGCGCCACGACTGGCCTCTCCTTGCTTCCTTTGATTAAATTTCATGAAATATATTTTTTCTTACAGCCATCTCGTTCATCAACTCTTGTTTCGTTCTTACAACCGTTTTCAAATACACTATGGATTCTAGTTATGGTTTCGGTACACGTCGTAGCGTTAGTGCTATACCTACTTGACAGATTTTCGCCTTTCGGAAGATTTAAACTTGCCACCTGTGACGGTACTGAAGAGGACGCTTTGAATCTGTCCAGCGCTATTTGGTTCGCCTGGGGCGTGTTGTTGAACAGTGGAATAGGAGAAGGTATTTTTTTACTTCATTATTGATAACACTTAAAAATAAATTTATAGAGGGACTAAACGTGTGTATGCAAATGGAACAAACGTGTGACTGTAACTAGACGGTTGTGGTTGTGGGTTCGATCCCCATTCGAAAATCCTCCAGTTGGGTTATTATTTATTAATACTTTCATTTATTAGCTCTAGTACCAAGGTAAAGGTGCGTGCCTTTGTATCCTGCTGTGCGGGACCATTGCGGGACACAGCGTGAAGCTGATAAATAGGCATAGTTAAACTTTAATACGCTTGAAACAAAAAAAGATATATATACAATAATGTCTTGCTTAAATGTATGTAATTACTAAATTATGCTAATATTACTAAAAAATAAAAAAATAGAATTAAAAAAATTGTCATTGTTTGAATATATTTAAAAAGCGTACTATGAATATTTTTTTTATATTTAGGTACCCCGCGAAGTTTTTCAGCGCGAGTGCTGGGCATGGTCTGGGCTGGTTTCGCTATGATTATTGTAGCTTCGTACACGGCCAACCTTGCCGCTTTCCTCGTACTCGAGAGACCTAAGACTAAATTAACTGGAATTAATGATGCCAGGGTAAAAGAAAAAGAACTAATAGAGCTTATACAATTGCTTATTTGATATTAATTGATTATTTACTTTTACTATATAATTTTAGCTACGTAATACAATGGAAAATCTAACTTGCGCCACAGTGAAAGGGTCGGCTGTAGATATGTATTTCCGGAGACAAGTCGAACTATCCAACATGTACCGCACTATGGAGGCCAATAATTATGATAACGCTGAACAAGCAATTCAGGATGTTAAAAATGGGTGATATTTTTAAGAAGTCAATACATTCTCACACGACGTCAAAATATATTAAAGAAATTACTGTCGATCCAATAAAAATCATATCTTTCATATTTGAAAAATTATGATAATAAAAAAATATATATTAAAATTTAAAAAACTTTGTTTATAGGAAACTGATGGCGTTTATTTGGGACTCTTCAAGACTAGAATTTGAAGCTGCGCAGGACTGTGAGCTAGTGACTGCCGGGGAATTATTTGGACGATCTGGCTACGGTGTGGGCTTACAAAAGGGATCGCCGTGGGCGGATCTTGTTACTCTAGCTATATTAGATTTTCACGAAAGTAAGAAACAGTCAGATATATTTGGCTTAAAGTAATAAAAATACAAGCATACTATTAAGTTTATTTTTCTATATTTATACAGGTGGCGTAATGGAGTCGTTTGACAATAAATGGATTCTAGGAAATAATATGCTGAACTGCGAGGAAAACGAGAAGACTCCTAACACGTTAGGCTTGAAAAACATGGCAGGAGTTTTCATACTGGTATTAGCAGGCATTATAGGCGGCATAGTCCTCATCGTAATAGAAGTCGTGTACAAGCGCCACCAGATTCGAAAGCAGAAGAGGATGGAGCTAGCGCGCCACGCGGCCGACCGGTGGCGCGGCGCTGTTGAGGTAAACCGAGCCAAGGCCATGGACCACATCGACATCAAACGCGAAATCGAAACCAAAATGTAATCTCGTGTCCCCCTTTAAAAATGAATCGCTTACAAATATTGTTAATGACCAATATTAAAATAAATATGCTATATCATGTTCATTTAGATGCTTAATTTGGTAAGCCCTCACCGGAATTCCATCATGGTCGTAAGTAGACATGTGTTTTTGTAGTACTAAGTGGTTGTGCTGTTTTTAATATTAATAAATTTTCCAGAAGCGAAAATCGATGAGAGCGTCTATTCTACCTTCGCAACGTCGAGCGAAGTCTAATGGTGTGAAGGAAACTGGGAGTATCAGCTTGGCTGTGGACAGAGGAGTCAGGCGGCGTGATGAACCTCGCATTCCACGATACATGCCAGCGTATACACCTGACGTGTCACATCTTGTAGTTTAAAAACTAAATAATTTATTATAGGTAAATTTGAAAATATAAAATGGATTGATTGCCATATTGCTTAGTGAAATATTATAGATAAATTAAATTATTTATCATATACAAATAAATATTACAATATCTTTATGAATTAAAATATATATTAATCCGCCAATATTCGAATTGATTCAATTATAAAACTATAAAGATAAAATTTAAATAATTGTAACTGATTAAGGTAAATATTAACAAATTTTGTTTAAGTATTATATGACTATTCTTGATGTTATTTATAATAATTAGAAAATATATATTTGCGTTAAATATAGGCTAAATTATCTATAAGTATCTATTTGCATTTAAATGTAAAGATATTAAAATTTACTATAACTAGGAATTGATTTAATAATTTTACTTGTTTATATGACGCGTGGCTAAATATCTTTTATTGAGTACTTAGATATTAATTGAATTCATGAAAGGCCCTAATTGAATTTAAAGTAACATTAAACTTTATAATACTATAATGGTTTTTACCATATTTATATAATTTAGAAAAAAAAACTAATTTTACAAATATAAAAATCTATTTAAGTATCATAGTCTTGATATAGACAAGATGTAGGTATTTATTAAATGTTATACTACAATAGGAATTTAATAATTTAAGTTTTTTTTTCTCTTTAATTTGTAAGCAGTGAGCCTAGACTTTGACCTATATGAAATGAGTGTTGCAATAAATGTGAAGATTGTTTTATAAATATACATTTTTATATTTAAAAAAATCAATATATATGTTAGTGAATTATTAAATTACCAAATAAACAACGATTATAATTTTTTTTTATTTATATTATATATATTTATATATTAGGATATACATTATTCCTACATAAAGAATATTTCAACTATCAAGTATCGGTTTGACCGGACCTCGCTACTGAATTAGCTTAAGCTCCTATTAATGATTAGGTAAGGTTTCTACAAAACACGCATGACTATACCAATTTATGTATTTATTTGTATTATTATTTATAAAGCAGAGGCCGGCATCATCTGTCTGGGAAAGTTGTTGCAATAAATTCTGGTAACAAGACAAAGCGCGGCGTTGAGAACCGCCACTCAACAGTCAAGACGCTTTCCAAAATTGGGCGACATGTGGGAAAAACTGTTTTTTTTCCACTATCTGTGTTCCATTAAGTTCCGACACATACTAACAGCTCTACAATGGCGTCATTGTTTAATACACCGGTTCCCAACCAGCGATCCGTGGACCCGTAGTGGTCCGCAGCAGCTAAAACATGGTGCGCGAATGATTTAAAATTTTTGTGACTCATTCAAATCAATCAAAATGCCTCCAGTAAATGGTGGAAAATGGGTAACGGAGTGTAACACTAGGCTTCCTATGCCTATCTTGCTGTGTGCGGGATACGTGAAGATAAATTTAAAAATAGAAAATTATTTTAAAAATTACATGAAGATGAGAAATACCCGTTTTGAAAAAATATTATCTCTGTTTGGTTAGATTTTTTAGTAAATATCGAAATGATTTTTTAGCGCACAATATTTTTAACTTTATTATGATGTATCCTATAGCTCTGGATAAGTTTGCCATGTTTTAATAAACTCTATTAAATATTGTTTTTCCGTAAGTAGCGAAAATAATACACTGTTTTCGTCGTCCATCTTGAATAAAGGAGAGGCATTCGCCTCCTTTGAAGTATTTTTCTTTCAACTAAAATATTACAGCGCACCGGCACACGACAATATTATTAATTAAAATAATAACCCTGCCTACCCGATATTGTCGTGGCAAAAACAGAATTTCTAGAAATCTAAAAAAATATTGAAAATCGTGCATGCTGCACGATTTTCAATATTTTTTTAGAACTTGCGCATAAATAAATTATTTTAAATAAATAAATAAATTATTTAGCTTTTATTAGAACTTGCGCATAAATAAATTAAATAGTTGAGAAAGTTTGAGAAACAGATTTTTTGTTTACATATTATCTCATTATAGAAATAGAATATCGCTTAAGCGGGGAGAATTTTTTTTTACAAAATTCAAATTTTATGAATTTACACTATAACATAGAAATATTTTTGTAAGTTAATTCTGAAATACAGTTAGGGAAAGGTATAATAAATGGAAAATGTGCATTTTAATGCCGGTTGAATTGCATTAATTTGTACTATAGAAAAGACATACATTTTTTATACTGTAAACGTTGAGTGACAAAAAAATACTTTTATTATTCTGTGACTATTAGGATCATATATAAGTATTCATTAATAAAATTCCGATTTAAATTTGTGGATATCTATGAAATAATTTTTATAAATAAATCAGCTTCACGCTGCAACCCGCACACAATAGGGTACACTGAGGGAACATTTTGGAGGCATTGCGTGTTAAGTGGCGGAACTCAACGCCGCACTTTGCCTCTACACCAGATCAAAAAATGGAAATATACATTTAAATAAATATCGCATTTCCTCGAGTGGGGATCGAGCCCACAACCGTTGCGTTACAGTAACACCCTTGTTCCCCTGGGGCACGACGGCCTCTATTTTTGTAATTATATTTTCAAATTCTATAAAATATCATATTGTATATATAGTAAGTAAAAATTAAAAGAAACGAATACGAAAAGTAGCAAGTAAAAAGAAACGGATATAATAATAAAAAATAAAGGTTGTTTTTATATTTACAGCAGCATTTTAACTTAAAATTTAAAAATGTTTCTATTCACTCCGTTTTACGGTACCATAGACACTTTAAATTATTTTCTTCATATTTTTTAAATACTTGACATGTAAAAACAGCCAAAATTCAACTTCTCTTAAACTTGAGACACATTTTAATAGTATAAAAATAAATTACATAATGTAATTACGACTATTGTAATTACGACGAGCGAACATTTTAATATTAAAATGTTTCGTCGTCCATCAGATTACTTTCGCCGTTTTCGATTATTTTCATAGAATTTTTGTGATTTCGTTGTAACGTTTATTGTTTTTATTAATAAAAAATATAACAGAAAAGAAGAAGCTTGGAAAAGGTATATAGACCATGTGATAAAAGAAGAGCAAAAGATGCAAAAAAATTGATCATATAATAGATAATACTGACCGACCGAAAATTTGGTTTCTGTTTCAGCAAAAAAAATTAGGTTCGGCTATAGTTTCGGTTTCGACCAAAATACGGCCGAACCTTCGGCTAAGCCGAAACTACTCGTGAGTACTTGTTAGGTGTCACTCTGCTAATTATTGTGATCCATGAGTTATAAAGTCAGTTTATTATTTTAAATTAGAAAAATAAAATTGTTAATAAGAAATGCTTGTAAGTAAAGGAAAAGTTTTCATAGTAGCTACATCCCAAAAATACTTTAAATTTGATTTGTTTGTTTTGATTATAAGGAACAATAGCGTGGTTCTTTTTTGAACCAAAGTTATTTCAGATATTCATTTGAGAGCTCATTTACTTGATACAAAACGCTACGTTAGAAATTTATAATTTATGTTATTATATTTACCTTTATTAAGTGTTATTTCAAGTTAAGCATAGAAAAATATTATTAGAAGATGTATATTTTAAATATTTGAACGTAGCTAGACTGCAACCCGCGTCAATTGCAAACTGTCAAATTCTATTAATATGATTTCAAAAATAGATGGAACGGACAAGAATTATTTTCAAATTTAAATTCAAAATATTCTTTATTCAAATAGACTCATATAATCACTTTTGAATCGTCGAATGAATATATAAACAAAAAAAAGACCACCGCTTCGGAAGGCAGTCCTGCCACGTACTTCGCAGTTCACACTGCAATTTACTTCGGCGAGAACTTCGACTACTTCGCAAAGGAACTTCACGAGAAGTGTGGTGGGTGCTTTCGAAATACTCGATTATCGGCGTTACATGAATGCAATTTATTAATTTTTTTTCTTTTTTTTATGTATTTATTATACATTAAAAAAAATTAAAAGTATATTATTCTTAAAGATAGATTTTTCCTTTGATATCGTCATCACATGTTTTTTTGCAGGGACATTTTTTCTTTTTAATTCGGATTTATACAATTACTGATTTATTGGTTGGTTGATGTTTATATCAATTTGACGTTTGAACTTTCAAATTTTCAATTGACGTTTATAGTAAATAAGAACAAATAAAATTTATATGAAATTACTATTATTAATTATTGTATTTAAATATATATTTCAAAATAAAAATACATTTTTATCATTAGTATTTACATTTTTTAATGTTTCGTGCGTCTTAATATCCTACTTTTCAATGACTTGATAATATTATCCTATATAGCTATATATCGTACCGTATTTGCAAATTAGCAATAAGATACATAAAGATTAAATAACAATGAATTAAATAAAAAAATGGTAATGACTAGGTTTCATTTAGGATTTTTCTTTTAATCATTGCAGCTCCAAGAGAGAAGAAGAGAACAAGACTTTTTTGTACCTAAACACTGGTATATTTAGTGTTTTTTTCTTTTCACAAAATAAGAATTTAATAAAATTATATATACTTAGCTTCATAATGTTCAAGCCAGTTACTCATGTTCTATTTGATATGGATGGTTTAATATTAAGTAAGTTAACATTTTTTTAATTTTACTTTATTACTTTAATTATTAAGTATGTGTTAATTATAAATATGAATTAAATCACGTATTCTCCATGATTGCAGATACAGAGGATCTTTATACTGTAGCATTTCAAAATATATTATCGCAATATGGCAAAACTTATACATTTGACTTAAAATTGAAATTAATGGGTTCTCAAGCTCAAGAGACTGCAGAAATAATTGTATCGGATCTTGAATTGCCTATATCACCAGCTGAATTTATAGTCCAAAGTAAAAAACAATTTGAAGCTCTATTTCCAGACACAGAAGTTATGCCAGGTTAGTAAAGCATAAGATAATTATTTACAACTAGTTATTACCTCCACACTGCAGATGCTGCTTAGCTGCCTCCTGCATAGTTAAATGGAATGGAATTTAAAGTATGTCAAATTTAATGGAAGCTCTTAATCTTTCCCATTCTTGCAAAATCTTAAAGTGAGATAAGTCCTGCTCCTATCGGTTGTACCATAAAGTAATACAGCCTATAGCTTTCCTCAATAAATGGACTGTTGAACACAAATATAAATTCTCAATTTGAACCAGTACTTTCTAAAACTGCGACACAGTTAATAAATGAACAGTTTTAAAATGAAATTTTGGTTTCAGGTGCTAAAAAGCTTATCAATCATTTACACAATAAAGGAATTCCTATTGGATTGGCAACAAGTTCAAGTGAGGAAAGTTACCATCTTAAAGTAGATAAACACCACACAAAATTGTTTGACTTATTTGACTATAAAACTTATGGTTCATCGGATCCTAGTGTTAAAAGAGGAAAGCCGTATCCTGACATATTTTTAGTTGCTGCCTCAAAATTTTCTAGTCAACCAAAACCTGAAGAAGTAAATATATTTTAAATTTAGTTTTTTTTTCAACTTCACATTGTATCCCACAAATAGCAGTGTAGGCTAAGAGATTGTTGTGTTAAAACATTGTTTCCTACACAGCACACCCAATTTTCGAAAAATTTATGTTAAAATTAAAAAAAAATTGTTATAAGAAGAACTAAGTAATGGTACTCAATAGGAATGGTACGTAGAGTCAGGAAATGAAAATAATTTGTTCCCCTGAGTGGGAATTGAAACCACAAACATTGCACTTACTGTCAAGCGCAGCACTGCTGCACCGTAACTGCCTCAAATATCAATAATTTTAACAAATATTTTAATATACTTAAAAAGACAAAATATTTTTTTATAAGTTTTCATGTTTTTCATAATATTTCTTATATTTTAGTGCCTAGTATTTGAAGATGCCATAAATGGGGTTAAAGCTGCAAGAGACGCTGGCATGCAAGTAGTAATGGTGCCAGATCCCCGGGTTGACACAAGCTTAACACAAGAAGCAACAATTGTTTTAAAGAGTTTAGAAGAATTCAAACCAGAATTATTTGGCTTACCTCCTTTTGATGAATAATTTTTTGCTGTATTAAATTTATATTAATACTTTGAAATAAATTTTATTTAATTTTTTTATACATTTTATTTATGAAATAATAATTACTATAATATTTTATGTGAATGCTGTTAACTTCTTATAATGAATACTTACAAACCATAAAGATGTTAGGTAGATAGTGAAGTCATGTGATTTAAAACTTATCATGTGATCACTTTCCATGGCAACTGATTTGAGATATATAAGATCTAAATTTTAATGTTCCGCTCACGGCTTCGTTCGCGTGGGTTATAGTTTGTTCTTATTTCCAATTTGTTGGGAAGCTCTCAAGTTTGTTTAAATTTTGATTCTCTCTTGTTTATTCTCTCAAAATTATTATTAGTTTCACGCTGTATCCCGCACACAGCAGGGTAGGCAGAGGGAACCTAGTGTTAAGACACTCCGATCCCCACTTTCTGCCAAATTCTGGAGGCATTGCGTGTTGGGTGGCAGAACTCAACGCCGCGCTTAACCTCGACACCAGAGCGAAGAAAATGGAAATATAAATTTAAGTAAATATTTTATCTCCTCGAGTGGGGATCGAACCCACAACCAGTCGGTTTTGCAGTCACACCTCGTGCCGCTGCGCCACGACCAGCCGCAATCACTCTTAAAATATTATATTAATTATTAGCTGGCTGGTGTCGCAGGGGCACAAGCGTGTGATTGTAAACACGACAGGTTGTGGGTTCGATGCCCATTCGAGGAAATGAAATAATGCCTCCAGAATTTGGCTGAAAATGGGAAACGGAAATGTCTTAATGTTAACTAGGTGTCCCAACACTAGGTTCGACGTTCCAGGATGATGTAGTAGTGTGAGTAAGAAAAAAAATAATCATCTTTTTAATTTTCTCAATTCTAGTAATTGTATCATTTTTGTTTTCATTATATTTTACTAATATACAAAACATAAAAAGTGAGTTAACATGTCACATAAATATACAACTACTAATAAATTTGTATTGGGACAAAATTAATAAAATCTTAATATAAAACCCTAAGTAAATGTTGTAATATAATTTATAATACATATTATTAAAGGATAATAAATAAAACCATCAATGTTTAACACATCTATATATTTACATAATAATTTTAACAGTGCCATTACGGGAAACATACATAGATACGAAATTTGAAGAGTGATTACACTCTACTGTATACGAAAGCGAGTTACAAACAAAATTGCCAGGACCAAAACAGGTTAAACATGTAGATAGGAATGTGTTGCCAGATTGCAAAATTTTCATTTGACACTACACTGCGGGCAGTCAAATCTAATAGATTTAAGTGAACATAGTATAGGATGCTGCCGTCAAATTAAAATTTTACAACCAATCAATCTATAATTCCCAACTATTGTTAACAATCATAACAATAAACAATGATAATTGATATTTATTAATTGATATAAATATATTATACAGAACCAGAAATATGTTATAAACTTGATGTTTGTTGTGCTGTTATAATACTGCTCATATATAATTAACTGCATCGGTTTATAGAATTTATATTAAAGAGATAGTACTATAGATTATGTAGAGCATAATAATTCTTAATACGTTTCGAAATCCTATAAACTACATCTAAATACACAGACATTGAATTATACGAATGAATTGTAAGAATAAAATATTTTACATCAAATATAATATGTTTTTTATATATTTTAGTTGGCGAAACTAACGTACAGTTGCTCTTACGGTGTAATGACATGACCACACATTAAACATTCTGTCGGCTTAACATTCCATTATATATTTCTAAACAGCGATAAAATTGTACGCATTATTATTATTATAATATATAATTAATTAGGCAAAAGGAAAACACTTAGTGTAACATTATTATATTTCTAAGAAAATTTAAATAAATGTTTTAATAATATGAATGACCGTATGTTGTTTAATCGGTGAATTTACGGTTAGGGTTGCGTCCGAACAGAGCGGTACGTATCTCCGGCAGCAGCTGCTGGGCGATCAGCTCCAGACGGGACTCCAATGTATTGCAGATCTGTAAAGAATATTATGATTATTATAAGAAATGTATTGGTTTATTTTTGCTTCACACTTTATTTTACATATAGAAGGGTAGCTAGGAGGAATCTAGTGTTAAGATATCCCTACTTTCCGTCTAATTATCGAGACATTGCATTTTGACCGGCGAAAATTTATGCCGCGGCTTGTGTTGTTTTCAGAGCAAGGAAACGTAAATAATTTTCTCACTTTTAAGAGATTTGAGTTAAAATTAAAAAATATATTTAAATTTAATACATAAAGAACACAACACACAACGCTCTATTTGGTGATTTGCAAAAAAATCTTCAAATAATGTTGCTATAAATATTGAGATTTTTAAGAATTAGTTAATAATCTATAAAATTATTTTAAAAAAACTAACTTTTATTAAATTTATCGAAAGATCTATAATACCTTATTAAAAAGTATTCACATCTATAATTAAAACATATTCTGAAATAAGCGCGATGGTGAATTTTACTTTTGGATATGAGGCAGCACTTTTTGCGACGTACAACATCAGACTTTTAAAAAATATTATCTGACTGACCAAGGTTGCGGGTTCGATTCTTACTTGCCGGAGTGAATCATTTTCATTTCTTCTACCTGATGGAGTTTCAACCCTCGTTCCAAAAGGTTGAACAGGAAGTGGAGAGTTTATTGCCTTAACACTAAGTTCCCTCTACATACCAATATAAGATAAAAAGTTATAAAATTACCTTAATGCGGCCCTTAGCTGCAATCAGCTCAATACCACCGCAAGTGTCAGCGGCTAGATAGTTGTCTGGGTCAATGCTCAGCACAACATCCTTCTTAATCTTGGCCTTGTAATCATTCTGGGCTCGGCCAAGCAGAGACTCTACTAAGCTCTTGTCGGCCTGTCGCACGCGGAGTGTTACTGCGGGCTCTACCAGCTGAAAAATTATTTATTTCTAATTTTCTATTCCTAAGTTTTATTGTAACAAAAAATATATATAAATTTCAAAAGTACCTCCAACACTTAATATATTGTATAATGCCCAATATCAGAGATAGATATTAATAATCTAAATTATAAAGATATTGCATATAAATAGGTATAATTTATTCATATTACACAAAAACATACAAACATACATATAAGATGTATGTTACATTAATTAAAAAAATGTCAAACTAAATGGACCAGAATGCTGAAACAATCGTTTTTTAGTACCTGGAAGAGAGCCTGCACGATGAGGGTAACAAGCAGATCCGAGTACAACTTTACGTCTCCGGGCACTTCAGCCAGGCGCTGGCGGGCCTCGTCCAGTACAGTACGCACGTGGTCTTCACGCACTTTGAGTACCTTGAGACGGGCTTGGTTCAGCATGTTCGAAGATTGGCTGTAAACAAATTAATTCCAATTATTCCAAGAAGGACAATATATACTTTCAGATTCTTTCAATGAGAATGAAACTGAATATTTCAACATCAGAATTTTCTATCAAACACAGGAATTGAGCTTATGAAGTCAAGTTACTGAGCGACCGATTATACTCCACTCACTTTAGAAATAAGTTTTATTGTAAATATTTTTTAATTAATAAAATTAAAAAAGGCCGGAGGCCATCGTGGCGCAAGGGCATAAGGGACTGACTGGAACGCGACGGTTGTCAGTTCGATCCCCACTCGAGGGAATGAATTATTTTTTATTAAAATTTTCATTTCTTTGCTCTGATACCAAAGTCCGGCGTTGAGTTCTGCCGCTCAACACGCGCAATGCCTCAAAAATTTGGCGGATAGTGGGGAACTTAATATAAATATATGAAACAGTCCAAATAGGAAAATAAAATGTATAAAAACATATTATTTTGTATACGTTGCCTCATGTTATTATATTTTATAATATATAGACAGGAAGGATCTGGAAAGAGTGAAAATATTAAAATAAAACTTTTAAGGCAATTTAAACCTGCGAGCATATCAGCATATAGTGTCAATAATTAGAAAAAGAAAAAGCAGCATCCCCATTTTTTCCGTATCAGTCATCCTAGAGCCAAGATACTTTTTTTTAATTGAAACCATTTTATCCGGATTAATCTCGTATATTTAAAATTTTACATTTTGGACCGACGTTTCGTACACTTTGCAGTAGTCCGTGGTCACGGGTAGACTGAGGTCACATTTGTCTGTCAGTTGACATAATTATTATATTAAACTACCGCCAACGATTTCTTAATTACTCCGCGTGTTTCAAGTGTTCGAATCGTTGGGTTTCCAAAATGTAAAATCTTAAATATACACAATTAATCCGGTTTAAATAGTTTAATTTAAAATGTGTAATAATCGTGAAAGTCAAAGAACTTATCAAGATACTTTGTAGGAATATATTCATAAGCTAAAACTTTTCAATTCTTATCTCTTCACTATAAGATACATATTGATCTTCAATTGGTAATAAGAAAATGAAGTTAACTCAAAGATAAATCAATGATGACTGACTGATGATAAATGAAGAACATGATGGTAATAATTTTGAATAAAAAAAATTATACAATTGTGTTAAAAAAAAATTAAGTAGTGAACTGACTTTTTATTGAACTGAATTTTTGTTTATAAGACCCTTATTGAATAATTTTTCAACATGAAATATTCTTTGGCAGGATCAGATAATTATATCATTTGTATTTAATATTATCATTTGTTAAAATATGATAAAAAAACCAAATAAAAATAATCTTGCACATGGTAGTATTTTTTTTGAAGTTAATAGGAATACCACATGTCTAGTTTTGTCTTGAGATAAAGAAAACTTAATGTTGGGGCTCTATTTACTTTAACATTCTTCTTATATTATTTGCTATAATAGGCAGGGTAAATGAAACCTAGAAAGACAGCCAAGATGGACTATACAGAATGAGAAAAGCATGCAAAAATATCAATTGCAAGTGCAATAAGGAGACTTATATTCAGCTGTGGGTGAATAAAGGTTGAGGAAAAGAGAGAGAGATATCAATATCTTTTTGTTAGTTTTACAGTATGTAATTGGGTAGGCAGATGGAACCTAGTGGCAAGATGCTCTATCATCAACTTTCAACCAAAACATACCCTCCCAGTGCCAGAAAGGGGTCAACAGCAGAAGTTAAATTTTATATTGTAACCTAAACATGTGAAACTAAACAGTCCTTACATGCTAACATTTAATCAGGCTTCATTTTGTACAATATCAATAACTTTATGTTAAAAAGGTGTTAATTTTATAGCTCTTTTAATATATAGTAATTATTGTAATAGAAAATAGAAGCCTAATTCAAATGAAGTGCTTTGTGAACATTCCATTACAAGTTATTTAATATAAGAATTCTCATAAGCCAAGTTGACTTTTATATCTACATTTTGTATATTTTACCCTCAATATAGCATAATCTAGTAGAGGTTCACATACATCTTTTTTTGGAGTTCAACTTGTTTTTCTTTCTTTTCATAATATTCCATAATCTTCAGGCGCTGCTGTTGGACAAGGCGCCCCTTTTCAATATTGAACTCCTCTTCGGCCTTTGCATCGATTTCTTCGGCTTTTTCATTGGCCTCTTGTTCGATGAAGGCCATCATGTGCTTGATCTATGAGAAAAGGCAAACATATGAAAAACAGCATCATTTTATTCGAAATAGCTTAAAACATTAGTGCTTATATTAAAATAAAAGTCAATATAAAACATTGGAACTCGCAAATCAATCAATCTGACAAAACCCATGTCTATTACGACGTGTAAAATTTTACAGAATAATAGGTGGTTTTATTCAATATATTACCTGCTTTTGAACATCTGCGTCGCTGAGCGCCATGGCTGATAGTTATTTTATAACACCACTAACACGAAAAACGGCCGATATTGAGCCAGAAATTAAAAAACTGGCCAGAAGAAGTAAGTCGACGCCTATCAGACGTGCTTCTTCATTGAACAATCATATGATCATTAATGTTGCCATGATCGTAGGCATTTTACCACTTAAAACCATAGACCATTTTTTAAAACTTATTGTATTTATTTCATAAATATTTTTTATGACAGTTTGATTATTTTTTGTTAAATAAATGTGGTAAAATTTGATAAAATATAGTTATATTTTAGAAAAAAAAATATTCTCCCAATCGAAATTTTAAAAAAACTTTGTCGTGTTTGACGGTATAGTTACGTTTATTTAAAAAATATTTTGTTTCATCTGTTATAATGAGATTTATTTATTTTCATGTAACTTTAAAAAATACCATGTATCTCGGGTACTTATAAAATAAAGTTGACATAAATATTTATTTAGAAGTATTAAAGCCAGTTTAAGTAATGAGATATTTAAAAATAATAAGTTTTATAAATTCAATATAGTGCAGATAAATTAAATTGTAGACATATGACGTACATTGTAAATTGACCAATATGAAAAAACGATATTCTAAAGGGGATACCCCCCCTAAGGTTCGTATTCAGTTTATAGTAATATTTTAATTTATATAGTTCACTTATCCAGAATACTTTAGGCAAAATGCTAGATAAAATTTTATCAGTAGTATATAGTTACATCTCCCTAGTTTCGAAACATTTTCTTAATACGGTAACCCTAAAATCGTGATTTATTCGTATTAAGTCAACAGAAGTTCTCAATAACATTTATATGATATAATTTTTATTATTATATTTGGAAGAAGTACTAATAATTGCTAAGATAATTATTTTTTTATAAAATACTTTGTTTAATGTACCTTAACAGATGTTTCTAATTTAGATATGAGGGTAGTGCGAGTGATTACATTTACTTGTTCCGCTTTAACAATATGGCCGACAGTTGTTTAGGGTAATGTGGCGTTCGACAAATCTGAGTGATATTGTTTTAATTTATTTTAGATATACAAAGATGTATAAAGTTTTAAGTTTTTTATAGCAGTGTTTCATGGAAAGGCTGTAATGAAAACACTTTTAATTTGTGAATAAAATTCTGTATGTAGAGCAATTGCCTTAGAAATTGAACAGTCAACAAACTTTTGTTTGTATCGTCGAGTGGATATTTTTATTTCTGCTAGGAAAACTCGATTATGAAACAACCATACGGTTATTGAAATATTAATTCAAGGACTGAATTGAACACATTAGGTAAATATTATTTATTTAAGAAGAATTACACTAGAAACGTCTCCGTCGCCATTGTTTGACAGTCGAATAAATAACCATCTTGATATATGTATACCTACTAAATTTGTTATTATTGACTCTCCTTATCAAAATTATCTATATTTAACTATTTATTGTACATTACTCTTCAAGTAAGATTTTATAATATTTCTTTTTATAAGTATATTAAATATCCAGCTGCTTGCAAGCTGCAAAAACAGATTTGAATACATCAACATTTTTACATTTACACGTTAAAATACTTAGAACATAACAGTATGTTAAGTGATTATCTTTATTAATAAGTGTAAAATTTTAAATTATTAAATTTAAAATTATCCTTTTAGAATATACTAGTAAGAAAATAAAAAGTGTACAACTTAATTCTAAAATAAAATATATTGTGTCAGTATACTGTATACCTACTATGAAATTTGTATCCGAAGTTAAATTCAAGTTATATTGGAAATAGAGATTGCAGCATGAAATGTTAGTATCCATATATTAAGTTATAAAGTTATAGTTATTTTTCTTATACATTATTATACCTTATCTGTTTATATAAATAGTGACTTATTGATATTTCGATAAGTGACAAATAGCCCTTGCTTGTTATCAGACAAAAGTAACAAAAATTACTTATTTGGGAACATATAGTTAGGAACTAATATTGTATTGAAATTAGTAAAGTTGTGATGATAAATTGTATTTTCCAGGGTATGGCAAACTTGAATTTCCAACAAGCGCCTAGAAGCCTAGCAAGTGGAGGAGTTCCAGGGAGAGTTGGTTCAGGATTGGTTGGTGGAGTTTCAGGGCATGTGACACCGACTTTTGGTGGTGCCCTGTCACCAGGACGGGGCTCCACAGTTATGCCAGGAGGAGCTCCACCTACAATGGCATCTAGATCAACATTATTTGGACAAAGAACTTTCGCAGATCGTAGAGTACCTATGGCAACACCACTGTCACAAGCAAACTCAAATTCAATGGTGAGAATTAATTGAATATTCATTTTTATAATTTTACAAATGAGTGTACATTGCATAAGTAAATATTTCATACAATATTGAAGAAGAATATAGAAGGAAATTAAGTTGTTTACAGCTGCTTATAGTGGGCTACTTAATATTCAGCACTTTTCTCCAGTTTGGGGCCATTTGAGGTGTTATATGTTGAATTGAGGAACCCAATGTTCTACTTTGTCTACTAAAATTTTAAGAAATCAAAATAATTTAAAATATACATATTACCCAGAGTAGATGCTGGACCCATAATCAATGCATTTACAATCAGATGCTGTATGTATGATTTTTAAATAATATAATATTTTTGTACTAAATCTATGTATAAAGATAAAGTCAAAGTTAAAGTTAAAGTCAAAGTAAAATTTAGAAAATATATTATTTATAAACAGTTTATATTTTCCATACACACATTTTTTGTAAAATAATGATATATTCCAGGATAGGTACATTTCTGTTTAGAGTGAATCTCTATGAGAAATTATTTATCAATATTTCTGTATAAAACTTTGAGAACTAAAACAAAAAACAAATAATAAAAAAATGCTTAATTTATATAAATAAGTGCAAAATAATCTATATCTATGACATTGAAAATGTTACATTATGTTGTTAGAAATCGGAAGTAGTTAACATTTAAAAAAAAACCATGATAAGAACACATATTGTCTATATGTTTCTAAGCTAATTGGAAAGGTATACTATGTAATTGTAATAAGTGATATGTATCACCTATTAACAATACTTCATACAAGTTTTCTTCTGATAAGGGCTGTTGCCTACAAGCAACTGCCCTCAATTGAAGCAATTCCACTGCTTTTATAGTCTTTTTCACCAACATCTACGCTCTTTTACACAAGTATGCTAACAATATTATTAATTACTTATGTGCAAATCAGCCAACTCCATCTTTGTGAATTTTACAAGATACATCAAAATGTTTATATTTGTTAATATTATATTTCACTGTTTATTTTGACAATTATCTTTTTTTTAAATAAGTGGTCATGAAAAATATATAAATAATAATAATTAAGGTATCTATATGTAATTTTAAGAAATAATATTAGAAAATAGTATGTTTTATGCAATACCAATATTCATTTTATGTTTTATTTATCTTAAATAACCCCAAGAGCATACTCTTGGTTTTATTTAAGATTAGTGTCCAACCAAATGTTCGGCTTCAGTTTTGGTTAGTTACTGCCAAAAAAGCTATAACTTGATCAGACCAGAGTCAGAAGGTTGTGTTTAGGTTTTGACTTTTTGTTTGTTATTTCTAACACTATCCACTCCATACTCTCCTCCATGCATTTTGTTTTTGTTATTTTAAATTATTTTGAAACTGATATGATACTGTGTCTATATAAGATACAGTTTCAATATTTATATATATTATTTGGATTTTGGCTAAAAACTTTTCGGTTGGACACTATTCAACACGGCTAGGCCACTAGAACTATAGTCCGTCTATCAAACAAATAGTGACCACCACCAATGGTATGTATAGTCGAGTATGGCGAATCTGTCGAGGTTCAACGCGGGTAACTACCACTCGGTGTTCGGCGAGGGTGGTGACACGTCGACGCCGCCGCTCCTGGACCTCAGTGAGTTCCCCTCGCTGACGGCCCGAGGGGCCGGCGACCAGGCCCCCACAGCGGCGCCTCCGCCCCCCGGCTCTAAACCTTACGGTATGTTGTCTTTTTTTTAATTCAAGCCCCAATATCCTGGCATTAGTATAGGCTGACTGGATCTAGGCTATAGATATTCAGTATTCCGTCAAAATCTTATTTTATTCTTTATTATTTAGGGCAGAGCCATACAAAATAGAGCTTGAGTAGTTAACTGGCTATAGAGGACTTTTAAGGGCTCTTAAAATGTTAAAATGTCTAGTTTTAACATTTTTTGAGCCTTAAAGATAAAATAATGAAATTTGAAATGAATTTGTTCACCATGTGACTTCCAATATTAAATAATTTTTGTTTTGTGCTAAATCCACAATCCATTTTAAGTTTATTTACAAGCCACGAATTGTAATTCAAATTGAATTGCAAATTGTAGGCAATGAAAATCTATCATATAGACACATGTTGAGTGGCGATCACCTTTTGTCTTATCGCCAAGAAGAAATGAAAATAATTTAAAATATAATTATTCCCCCATGAAATCGAAACCACAACCGTCGCGTCAGTAACTACGAGCCAGACGAATGTCCTACAAAGCTAGTAGTAGTACTAGTAGTCCTAAAATGTATATAAAGAATCACCTGTCCCAGTGGGTATGGTGAAGCAGCCAACATCCGAGCAATCAGAGTTCACGATGTCATCAGAGGACTTCCCCGCGCTGCCCGGCACGTCGGCGGGCGGGGGCGCGGGTGCGGGCGCCGCGGGGCACCCCCCCGCGCCCGACTACGCGCCCGACAAGGGGGCGCCCCGCAAGGGCATACAGACCTCGCCGGACGGTGAGTGTGAGTGTACTTTTTTGTTTACTTTTTATGCTTTTTTTTGCCAGTGACACTAAATTTATAAGAGCGATAAATTACTTTGGAAACTCTATGGTTAGGGATCGTCCAAGTATTACGTAGCAATATTTCTGAAGATTAAAAAGAACCTTCCTTATGTACCCCCCATGTAACGTTTTCCTACCTCCTTGAGTACTTGAGAGCATATGCGTTAGTACTGATGATTTCTTGAGTACTTTGAGTTACCTAAATCTTCTTGAAAATACTGTAATACCATACAAATACAAGCTTTTTTATTCAATACACAAATGGCATAAAAATGCATTAAAATTTTTCACTTTTTAATTTTGTGCAACAATGACGGTAACGCGGACGCTATGTTGCTCTGTTGTGACGTCACTTATTCTTTTAAATGTATTGATATTATTAATAACCTATTATTAGATTAGACTGTCTTAAACAGGTGACAATTTGTTAACAGTTTTATAATACAAAAAATACAGAAATAAAAACTATCACACAAAGATTTGATTTGACATATAAAATATGGCATATATTTTACAACATATAAACCAATTAACTAAATCAAACCCCTACCCCTAATGATGTTACGTACTACTTAAACGTTCCCTTAAATTGCAGGTTTTCATTAAATACAAATATTAAAAGTTTACATTAAAAATTTACAGGTTTTCATTAAATACAAGTAAAAAAATACAAGAAAAAGTATTAAAAATACTCTAGTAGGTTTAGTGTCAATTACTCGCTTTTTGGATTATTCCTTACTACACTAATCCTTTGGTTGTATAGAAAAATGATTCAATTATTATTTTTGTTGTATCAACATCACGTTCATTTTTCTATTATATTTGGGCTATAATAACAATAGAGTAAGTTCCCTAAATATGGACCACCATGTCGTTTTCCTTTCATAAAACCCAAATGTATACAGATAATTTAATTCTTTTTATCTAAATAATTAGGTAAACTATAACAAGAACAACAATTTTACATCAAAATATTATAAAGGTACAATTTTTAAACAAACTTACTTATTAATAGTCAATACGCGAATTAAGAACTTTTGCAGCAAGGTATTAAAAATGGACCACCTAGTTCTTAATATGGACCTTACTATACTTAATATAGTCGACCGTTTCACACCAAAAGCTTTCGACGCTTATAGGGAACCCACTCTATATTTTTTATGGTTAGTATGGCCATAGTAATCTAGTCTTTGGTCCACTACTATTTAGTAGCAACATGTGGTCCATATTATATGACTAGTCCATATTTAGGCAACTTACTCTACTTATTTTCGGTGAAGTGAAAGCCATGGAATATTTTTTTGGGTATTGTACAATTTTTTAAGAAAATTAACATTTAACTCTTTGGTTTTGCTTTGAATAACAAAATCAATATTTAATTAGTTCATTTAGTAAGTACTAAATTGTTAAAAGGCAAAGTAATGTTTTTTTTTAGCTATATTTATAAGTTTTAGAGCCAGTGCATGTTTGTATATAACACGTAGTTAAAATTAATGAATTACGTGTTTTTAATAACAACTCGCTATTTCTTTTGTCCACAAAGTTGTCAGTCAAGGAGCACACACGGAATATTATGGTGTGTATGATTATTTGAAAAGTAAGCATTTTTCTGCTAAATATATTTCTTATATTAAATCTTTATTAGTAGTCTGTTTTAGGTTGTGTAGATTTACTTAAGTTTTCTTTTTTGTTTTCGTTTAATAGAATAGGTATTTTTTTTTGTGTGATAGTGATATAATAACATTGTAAAATAATTGTAAGTAATTTTGTGTTTATATTTTTTTTTATTAAATGTTTCAATTTCATATCGATTTCTTTTCATTAAATTTGTAATTTGTTGTTATTGTTGTTAATGATTTTATTGTGTTTTTTTTCACAGCATGTTTTTTTTTATTTTTGTATCACTTACATAAATAATAACAAGATTACTTTTTGCATGTTGTAATTATATTTTTATTTGTGTTATTATAATATTATATGGTGTATTGTGTTTGTTACTTTATAGATCTTTTAAATATTATAATAACAACAAAAAACCTATTTTTTACAGGCAAAGTGACGAATATACCAGAGACGATGATACCCAATCAATTCGGGATAGTAGGTCTATTAACGTTTATTAGAGCAGCGGAATCTGACCCGAGTTTAGTGTCTTTAGCCTTAGGCCAGGATTTAACGGCTTTGGGCCTAAATTTGAATTCACCTGACAATTTGTACCTTACATTTGCTGGACCTTGGGCGGATACGCCGTGCAGGTATATATTTTATTTCAATTTTTTATTTTATTATTTAATTACATATTTTTTATTACACATACAAAAAGAAACTAAAAAGTATCTTTTCGCACCTGGGTTAAGAAAATTGTACAATGTTTATATAATTAATGTTGTATAAGATTTAATATGAATTTTTCGTTTTGTCAATTTAAGTCTATTTTCTCTTGTTGAGCGACTGAGCCTAAATGAATAAACCGTCAGGAGATTATTGATTTATTTAATCAAACGTTTGATTATAACAATCATTTCAATCACATAACTCTTGATATTACCAAAGACGAGGTCGTCAACATTATTCTGTAAGCTCATTTAAAGAACTACAAATAGAATTATTAAATATGGCCTTAGCGCAGAGCACATGCCCTAAATACCAATGTTGTGGTTCTTATTAACACTCAAAAGCGTTATTTATTTTAATTTCCTTGTTCTGGTACGAAATCAAAGCCGGCGTTGAGTTCCGCCACTCAATACGTAATGTTGAAAATTGGGTGTTTTAGCCTTTGTCCACTTTACTATATAGGAAAAAGCCTGAAGCTGCTTCTTTTAATAACATTATTTCGATATAATTTCCAGGCCACAGGACATGGACTACCACGTGCCCCCCGAGTATTTGATCAATGGCTCAATAAGAGAAAAACTGGCGCCATTGCGCCTTAGTCGATACAAGGAGGATTTATTATTCTACTTATTCTACTGTTTTGTGGGGGACGTCCTACAGATTGCTGCTGCTGCGGAATTGTGAGTTGATTTTGTTGTTGTATTCATATATATGTGTAGCCTGCACGTGGCGCAGTGGCACAAGCATGTGACTGTTAAAAAACGACGGTAATGGGTTCGATTACCACTCGAGGGAATGAAATATTTAATTTCTTTGCTCTGTTAATAAGGTTAAGGTCATGGCACGACACGCAATGCCTCGAGTGGCGGAAAGTGGGGAACTAAGTGTCTTAATACTAGATTTCTTTTGCCTACTCCACTATATACATAGTATAAACAGAGAGGATATAGAGTAAAGCTGAAAAAAATTTATAGTAGAAAGCGATCGAAACAGATGTTGGTTGTATGATAACCATATATGTACATGTATTAAATCAAATAATGGTTGTAATAGATATTTTATTATACTCCTTTTAGTTAACAGTAAAATAACATAATAGGTCTTTGGGACAACCTTTTATCTATTAGGTATAGGAAACAATCTTTAGATAAATAGTTTTCTTTGCCGCGTCTCCTCTCAGGGGGCTACCAAGGTCTTCCCCACATCTTTTACCACTCACTCTTCATAAATATTTTTTGCCATTTTGTCGTCACTCATTCTCCCGAGGTGCCCAAATCACCTGAGCACGTTCTTCATTCTTCTCGTCACCGTCTATTATCACCGTCACCTCGCTAGTACCTACTATTCTATGAACCACTTCATTGCAGATTCGGTCAGTTTAATTTCTACGAAGAAGTCGAATCTCCTCAGAATTCCTATTTCTTTCACTCTTCTTCTGTATTACCCAAGTTTCGCTGCCGTATAACAGCGTCAGTACCAACACTGCATTGTGTACGGCCAAATGTGCAGAAGTGCTGACGTTTCGCCTTTTCATCAATACAGCTAAGTTACCGTTAACTCTGTTACCGATATAAAATACGCTATTCCACACCCATTTCGCATCTTCCGTCTCTACTAAATATACTTACCAAAATACCACTTGATTCACTTGTTCATATATGATTTTATTCATTTGTTCAAATACATAGTATTTTTTTTCATTTTCAAAATTAATAATTATTTTATTATTATCTGTCGTGGCGTGGTTTACAATGGTATCCGGATAAATTCCTTTCTAATTCATAATTGGCCTCCAGCACTGTTCAAATTCTATCTTAAAGCAATCCCTTGACCCTCTCAGGTTCAAGTAACAGTTACAAAAGTTGGTAATATGAGATAAAGCAACTGAAAAATTCGCTACATCTCAGTAAAGAGACAGTAGAAACACCTAAATTGTCGGTGGGGTGTAGGGTACTCCTAGAAGGCGGTCAATACTCACGTCGTCTTGAGAAAGTATTAGAAATTATACGTGAAGCAATTAGTCTTTCAGTACCAAGAGCACAGTGAAATATAACAACCAGTAAACGATCAATACAGAACTTATTCAACTAATTGATATATTCTCTTCATTGTTGGCTTAAAACGGACACGTATAACATCCCGCAAGATATTTTAATATTTTGTCATTCAGACCGCCTATTCTTCTATACTCGAGAAGCCGTATAATACTGGTAAAATTTTTGATCTTAGGAAAACAAACACCCTCAAAAGTTATAATTTTAAAGTAAAGTTCTTGGAAAATTACCAATCAATTTATCAGTAGATAATTTTTTTAAACGCGATAGAAGTAAAAGCGAGAATTATAAACATCTACATTTTAAAATAACCGTAAGCGAAATTATCCGAAACTACCAAATAATCTTGTTATATACGTAATATATTGTTATATACGTAACTGTAACTGAAATTGATATACCGTTCTTCAAATACCTAATTTAGCCTTAGATTTAGAGTAAATATTTAAAATTTTAAAAACGTCTGTAGATTTATAATATTTTAATGAAAACAAATACAACCGTACTAAAAAACATTTAAATTTATATTTCCATATCTTCGCCCTGGCGTCGAGGCGTTGAGTTCTGCCACTCAATACGCACTGCCTCCAGAAGCACTTGATTCCCTCTGCCTACCCTGCCGTGTGCGGGGTACAGCGTGAAGCTGATTTATTTATTTTATATAAAAAATATTTTGTTACAGATACAACCGCGAGTGGCGGTATCACATGGAGGAGAAGGTGTGGATCTCGCAGGCGCCCGGCATGCCCATGGTGGAGAAGACGTCCACGTACGAGCGCGGCACCTACTACTTCTTTGATGCGCACAATTGGCGCAAGGTTAGTTAGTTGTTCTTATTTTTTATTATTATCATATATAATCATTCTTATTTTTAAAACCTCACCGACTTTTTTCGCTATTTTCGACACAAAGTGTTACAGTTTGTTGTGACATTGTTTTAACATTTGAAAATTTGGCAACGTCCAAAGGTGGTTCGTATTAAATGACTTTTTTTTTTGTATTTGGTGGAAAAACACAATATATTTTTTCGAGCATATATATAGTAGAAAACCAGTTGTAGAGCAGGGGTACAATCATGTGACTGGGATAGGTTGTAAATGCGATAGGTTGTGGGTTCAATTCCGACTCAAAAAAATTAAATTTTTTCAATTCTTCACTCCGGCGTCGAGTGAAAGCGCGGCGTTGATCGCCACTCGACACGAAATGCCTCCAGAAATCGGCTGAAAGTAAGTAGCGGAAATGTCTTAATAGGGGGTGTCTTAACTCTAGATTCCGAGGTTCCCTCTACCTACCCTGCCATGACTGTCCCACAGATAGCGTGAAGCTAAAAAAAACGCTTGATATTTAGTTTTTTTTATTGTTAAAATCTCAAAAACGGTTCAATTTCGAACCACGCTGTATGATGTAAGAATAGGTGAGGTAGGTGAGGTAACCTTTTATATTTGCGTGCTTTTTTACATTTTAAAGATATATTTTTTTTTTGTGATAGGTGGCGAAAGAATTTCACTTAGACTACAGCAAACTGGAGGGTCGGCCGCAATTACCGTCGCACGTGGTCACGTAGCGCGGTCACCTAATGTAGTTTTGTTATATAAAAGTACAAGTTAAACATGGATTTTTATTTCATAACTCTTTTTATCAAAACTGTAATTTTTTTCGTTTAGCAGACTGTATACAGCAAGATTGTGTATTCGAATCCGACTCAGAGGAAAAAAATATATTCAGTTCCTCATTCCATGATATTACTAAGGGTAGCTTTGAATTAGCCAATCAACAGGTAATGTTGGCAGGCTTGACATTAGGTTTTCTCTGCCTATTATTTTACACGCGGGAATTCAGCGTGAAACCGAAAAAAATACTCCTAAGCTAATTCAAATAATTTTATTCAAAATAACTAATTACATGCTTCATTTTCTGAGTGTCAAATAATTTACCACCAGTTCACTAAAGTTAATGCCTCAGACCTGAGAAGAACCGGCGCAAGAAACTCAGAGGGACTTATTTTTTTAAATTAATTTTAAACAAATACATATTCAATTATCTGTGTAATAACGAAGTGTGTAGTCTTATCCGACTAGCAATTTTAAAATGTATAGGAGAATTTTTTTTTCAGATTATTGGCGAATCTCGCAGTGCACTTCAATCAATTAGATTAATAATTGTATTGTTTTAATATTCCCTCTTGGAAAAAGCGTCAAGTTTTGCCTATATATACGTATATATCAATGAGGCCAGTCGTGGTGCAGGGGCACAAAGTGTGACTGTAAAACCGACTGGTTGTGGGGTCGATCCCCACTGAGGAGATGAAATATTTACTTAAATTTATATTTCAATTTCTTCGCTCTGGTGTCGACGACAAGCGCGGCGTTGAGTTCTGCCACTCAACACGCAATGCCTCCAGAATTCGGCAGAAAGTGGGAAACGGATTGTCTTAACACTAGGTTCCCTCTGCCTACCCTGCAGTGTGCGGGATACAAGCGTGAAGCTGGTTTTATTTATTAAATAATGTAATATACAAAAGCTATTGTGACGCTGTGTGACAGCGTGTCTGTAAACGCAATAATCGTAAGTTCGATTCCACTCGGGAGAAAGAAGTATTTTCTATTCTCCACTACAATACAAAACGGCTTATTCCTATTGGTTTTACCGAATTGTCCTACTAGTAGTACTAATGGGAATTTTCTTCTCAGTAGACTTAATATGATGGCCAGTCGTGGCGCAGAGGCACAAAGTGTGACTGTGAAATGGCCTGGTTGTGGGTTCGATTCCCACTCCAGGAAATGTAATATTTATTTACATTTATATTTTCATTTCTTCTCTCTGGTGTCGAGGCAAAAGCGCGGCGTTAAGTTCCGCTACTCAACACACAAGTTTCCAGAATTCGGCGGAAAGTGGGTAACGAAGTGTCTTAACACAAGGTTCCCTATTACTCTGCTGTGTGCGGGATACGGCGTGAAGCCAAATTGAAAAAAAAAACGATTATGAAAAACAATTTCAAAAAAAAAAAAAAATATCAGGCATAATTTATTCTTTATTGATATTATCCACTGGTTATTTTGTACATAAAAATGCTAAAGCATTGTTATGTACAAAATCAAGTTTTGTTTGTTAACTTGTTCATAAAATAATGCTAGCTTTTAATAAAAAAAAAATATCATATCTCTTACTGATATAACATTAACCTATTAATGAATCAACAGTTAAATTACGAATTAACGCCATTTTTAAATATGAAAATCGACATGAAAATGTTCAAAAATATACTGAGGAAAATTAATTATCTTATACTAAGAGTTAAGAACACAAAAATTATTTTTTAAAGTACTAAATGTATAATATTGGTTTAGAAACTAATAATAACATAAACATGCAAATACCAAATAAAAACAACCTTTGATACCTCAATAATCAAACCAGCAACTGCAGAAACTTTCAAAAGATGCCGAAAATATTATTTTTGCAGACCATTTTTTTTTATGATTGTCTTACAAATACAGCTACGGTATCAGTTTATAATATGTATTGTATTGTAATTTAGTATAAAATAAGAAAAAATCTCATAAATGCTTTACTACTATCGTAATGGAGGCTATTAATGAATACTTAAAAATTGAAATGTCTAAATACAGCTTTTTGTGTCTATCAATATCACAAATTGGGTTTTACATAGGGAACGACTATTTTTTACATTAGACAATTATCATATACTACATATATATGTAATGCATATTATAAAACAAAATAATCTTTTGCATACATAATAACATATATACTAGCATAAATATACAAAAGTAAAAATGCATAAAAGTAATATCTTAATCAGTCTACGTCATCAGTGCTGGCTGATGGAGTGTCTTTTGTGTCTTCTTTCATAGTGGGCTCATCGTTCTTGCCGGGAACCCATAGACCAGAGTCTACACATCTCTTCATATAGTATACAGCTTCTTCTTCAGGCATTTTGGCTATTGTCGCTTGGAGCATGGGAACATCTTGGGAGTCGAAACATTTCTTTAACTCCTGTAATATTTGGAAATTATAATATTTATTTAAATTCTTTTTAAAGCTTGATGCTCTATATCGCATATTGCAGTGTAGGCCGAGGGAACATGGGGAAAAACCTAGCGACTGAGATATTACATTCTCCATTAAGACACTTCCGTTACCATACTCTTTGTGGAATTCGTGAGATATTGAGCTACTATTGGTTCAAATTGAAATGTTATATTGGATTGTATTTGTTGTACATTTATCAAGAAAGGAACTTACACATTATATCATATTATTTGTTGTTACCCACTGTACCCTCAGTCAGAGGTCATTTCAAATATGCCATATGCTACTCCTAGTTATTAACATTTTATCACACAGGCAAAGCCAAGTACAATATATTTGAAGCCAATGATTGTGTGTTTGATTCTCACTACATGACATCAATTATCTTTATTTAAAGATAGTAAAAGATATAGAAATATTAGTAATATAAGAATAGTAGTAATATGAGGTGCCACAACTGTACATTTTTCGAAAATTGGGCAATAAATTTGTTTATTTTAGGTACTCTTTGCAAATCCTACTACATCCAGGGTACAATGTGAAGCTAAAAATATACATATTTATATTTCACATACATCAGGTAGTTCCTCATACACTTCGACAGGATCCAAACCACCAGGTCCCAGTCTTGCTTTCTTTTCTTCCTCCTCCTGCTCCCTTAAGGCTTCTTGAATCTTTTCTGCAGCACGTTTTTTGATTCTAGCTTTGAATTGTTCTAACTCATCATCAAATGAATCCTTGTATGTTTTTTCCGCTACTTGAATCCTGTTTTAGAATAGTAATTTATAATTATTAAATGAATTATTAGGTATGGTCATTTAATGCAATATATAATGGTTAAATGATTTTTTTTCTTTATTATATTTATATTAAGTTTACTATAGTATTATATTATGTTTATTTCTATAATTGGGATTCAGTTACTTAATTGTTAACACTTTTTAAATGATATAAACTCCTTGGTTCCATGTGATCCCAATTATCCAGATTTCACTGTACAAACAAATGATTAACAGCTTCACTTATTTCCTTAGACAGCAGGTTAGACAGAGAAAATCTAATATCAAGAAATTCTGTTTTCATGTAGAATAGCAGATTGCTGGTATCTCATTACAGTGGGCAAAAAAGTTTGATGTATTTTGCTTTTATTTTTATTAAATTTAAATTGTCCCACTGTGAAAGTGCTTGATAATTAAAATGAATATTTTTTTATTTCAAAATGCTTTAATGTTATAAAATATTTATTTTCATACCTTGAGAAAAATGAACCTATACAAGCTCTGGGGTCCACATCCAGCTGTTTAGAGAGCTCCAACATGTATTGCATACAGATAGTTTGATGAGCCACATGTGCCATTAAGTCATGTTTCTGAAATAAAAAAAAATCTTTATAAATAACTGATCTCTATAAAAATAAATGAAGTGGGTACAATAATGATAGTAATTTTTCTGTCACTTGTATGCTTTTATCAGCATATAGTAGGGTAAGCATTGATAACCTAGTGATAGGACATTACATTCTCCTTTTTTCACTTAAGCTCAAGACATATCATATTGTGTGGTGAGGTCAACACCATATTATTTGTTTTGTGCAAAGGATTACACCTACAACCATTGCATTTACTGTCAGATGCCATGTCGTTTGAGCAAGAATAGTCCTATAATAATAGTTTCACAACTTAAAATGGATAAATAAATTATAAAAATACCTCTTCCATTTCTAAGTTAATACACCAAATGACAAGGTAATTAGCGGTCTCTTCACAAACTAATTGATTGTGCTCCAAAAGGAATGTTTTTGAATCATCGTACCGGCGTAGCATACCAAATTGTTTCAAAAATTTTTCATTCTCTTTTATGATTTTTTTCATTCTCGCTTCCTTTTCTTCCTCTGTTAAGTTTTCATCTTTAGGCCTACCAGCTTTAGTGTTAATTATTGTTTTTGTAAACCCTGGCTCACTTATTGTGTCCACATTCCATGGAGTTTTCTTTTCTTTCTTTTTCAAGTCGTCTTCTTTTGATTTAATTGCCCTTTCTTCTTTTTCGAGTTCAGCTAGACACTTCTTCAAAGATTCCAGATCGGTGCTGTCAGGGGCCGCTTCAGCGAGCTTCTTTTTAGTTTCAGCTAGTTTTCTAATATTTTCAGCTTTACGTTGCATATGCTCATCATTTTCTCGTTTTCGTTCTTCCATGCGTTCAACACGGGCTTGGTGCCGCCAGCGGAAAAGCGAAGGAGTGTCAATATTTGGATGTGTCTCATCTTCATCGTCAGAAATCTAGTTTTAAGTAAATAAGTAGTAAATTAGCAAAGTTAAAAGTAATTTAACATGTAAATATGCTCTTATATTTTAAATTTTAATACAAACGTCTTGTTTTTTTTTAAACAAAAATAAAGACTAACCTCGATGTCTTTCCATTTGCTGTAGTCTACCATGGTTAAAAAAAATCCTTATATATATATCTCACGAAAAAACACTCAACTAGTACAAATTCTAGATAAATCAGAAGAATTTGGTTTCATATAGGCGTTTTCTAGATGTCTCAAGAACGCGATTTTATTTGTTTGACATTCGGTTCATCCGGAATATTCGGTGGGCTATCAATTCCAGTGACAAATAATGCGGACAAGCCAACTACGCAATGGTGTACGTAAAATGGAACGTTAAATATATATTTATTTTGTATTGATATAACTATATTTTATTATAATTTTGCGCAAGTAACTTATACTTATATCGTTTATATCTACTATTAGAAAAGTTTTAAATCGGACATCTCTGGTCCGTTACTTACAAAGGAAAGAAATAAATAATATTGCATAAAACGAAACAATATAAAAACGTATTTCATTTAAACTACGTAAATCAAGACGCGCGCCAGCGTATGCAGCCAAGTAAAAAGCTGAAAACGCGCAATGTGTATTTCACATGAACCATTTCAAGCTTCTATTGGGTTGAGCTCTTAATAACTCAGAAACTAGTTACTTAGTCTATATGCATGAAATATAGCACATATGTTAATATATGTATATATATATATATATATATATATATATATATATATATATATATATATATATATATATATATATATATATATATATATATATATATATATAT
>JAATLQ010026600.1:3782-23637 GCA_013421005.1 Heliconius erato x Heliconius himera | reverse complement strand
ACACGCACACACACACACGCACACACACACACGCACACACACACGCACACACACACACACACATGCATGCACACACACACACACCCACACACACGCAACACACACATGGGTCATTTTCTCTTTTCTCTTATTTTTTTGTATTATTACTCTTTTTATATTTCGCATTATTTTGTCATTCTTTTTTGTTTTTTTTTTAAGGTTTAAATATGTCTTTTTTTTTTTTTTGATAGCATAATATTCATTGATGTGTAGCTCTGTACTTAGATAATACTTATAAGTGGAAAACTGTAATTGGCTTTATTTTTTTATACAAGTTTTTGTTTGTTAGTAATTAATAATATGCTGTTGTTTTCTATATAATAAATAAATAAAAAATAAATAGACGTTGTCAGAAAGATCAGAGAAGACAGACAGAAATCAATGTTGACGATCTAGGCCCTAACTATTCCCATTTATTTAAAAGAAAACCTTTTAATAGTTATCCCAAAATCTGTCAAGCAATATGGACGGCCGAAGGTTCCCGTAAAGTAGGCAAGGCGCTGAACTTCACGGTGCACTTGACAGTGCCGTTCTCGGAGTTTATATTCAATGGGAAAGCTTATTCAGAACGAATCGGAGATGGAGCTGCATTTTGTGAAGTAGCAGCGTTATCTTTGTAACGAGTTGTAAATTAAAAGAAAATTGAAATGCTGATTCTGAAAGTTGCAATTTCAATGAATATATATTATATTTTTTTGATGACGGTTTATGGTTTTCTTGAATATTTATATTTCATACCCGCAGCTGCTAGCGGAGCTATTATTTTTTTAAGGTCGTCTTGGGCAGGGGCACAAGGATGTGACTGTAACCATGTGGACCAGCAACTAGAGAAAGTAAAAAAATATTTAAATTTATATATATATTTTCTAATATAATTTATATTTTCTTCTTAATCTTCGCTCTCGTGTCGTGGCAAAGCCTGACGTTGAAATCCGCCACTCAATATGCAATGCCTCCGGAATTCAGAAAAAAGGTAACGTACTAGGTTCCCTCTGCCTTCCCTGCGGTGTGTGTCAACAGCGTGAGGCTGATAAAACAAATGGCACTACAAATTACAATCATTATTTCGTTTAAGCCATCTCAGAACGAACGGCTCGAGAACAGGAATTCGATAACTCAATTATGAACACATCAGAGCTTGTTATACTTGGCTCAAAACTATGGATATTCCTCATAGATCCACGAATGTTGGAACTTGGAGTAATGATCAATTATACAGCGATTGTGTGTAGGAAGTTTTTGAAGGACTCTCGTTACTTCGCTTATCCGTTCGAGATATTTTCAATACAGTATCAGTAAATTCATTTTTCCTTAGTAACTTGATCTATAATATTATTGTCAGGCTCAATTGTTTTTATATACACACTTAGTAATTTTTACATAAAAATGTACAAATATAGAAATTAATCGAAAAAAAAACTTCGAATAATTATAATATATATTTAAAATATATGACTTTAAATCACATTTATTTTTAAACTAGCGGCCCGACCACGGCTTCGCCCGCTTAAAATACATGATTATCGATTTAATAAGCAGAATTGATTGACAACTATAATGACTTCTAATATGATTTTTATATTACTTTAATCTGTAATATTCTAATATGATTTTTTTACGATATTATCGTAATTTCCCCACTAGTATTGTATATTAAAAAAAAATTGCATAATAATTATTTATTGAATCAATAGTTTTTTTTATGTATAAAGATAAAGGAAATATGAAAAGTAATATATAAAAATATTTTGCTAGTTTCATATAAATAAAATGATAAATGGGAAAAACAAAAGAAAACTACAATATTTGACACCTTCCTTAACACTTCACTTAACGCAGAGCACAAAATCTCTAAAATTGAGTCGAAAGCTCGACTTAAACACAATTTAGTGAAGAGACATTGTGAAAATAGAAGAAGCAATCATATAACATAAGTCCCAATAACATATGGTAGTGTTTGTGGTTCCATAGAATAAATATTTTTATTTTCAAGGAATGAAATGAGTTAAATAAAAAAAAAGGAATTTCTTGTGAATTTCGAAATAATAAAAATAAGTTAAGTTAAGAGTTACGTAATGTGAGTTCTTTGTATTGACTAATACTTTATACAAAATACGTGACCGGAGCTTCTATCTGAAATCTAAGTAAATATATAATTACTTAAAATACATTAGATATTTTACAAAAGATCGGCAAAATTACCTCAAATTACATTATTACGCAAAAGAAGCTGCGGGCATTTGCTTTATGTTTAATTTATCTAAGGCTTACCTTTACGATCGTACCGTAAAGTAAATATCACTGATCCCAAAAGATTCTAAGCGAAATGCTTATTAAGGCGCTTTATAGCTTGTTTAGGCTTTATCTAGGTATATAATCTTTTATGAAATGAATTTTACTAAAGAATATATTTTGGTCTATATAATTTCTTATTGAAGTATCTTTCGATAAATTAATCTTAGCCTAGATGGTTGTGTATTCGATTAAGCTTAATCGAATACACAATCATCGCTAGAGTCACACATTGCCCTAATGCGCCACAATGGCTTTTAAAAACAATTTTACTATGCATAAAACGTCTGACAAATCTAAAACGTAACAGCTCTCTATATATTTTATAAGTATATTGAATACAAAAACACACAAAACAAGAAAATGTATAAATGATAAGAGTATAATTTTATATATTTCGTAACAATTTAGACAAAATAAGCGTTATTAAGATAGGCGCCGCCGGAAAGGGAATCAAACGTCCAACTGACGTTTAACAGTCAGTTGACTTTTTACGCTCAGTTTCTGATTTTGATAAGCTGACACGACACGCCTTTGTGAATGGAGGAAATGTTTTGGTATTTTATAATAAAATATTTACCCACTAAATATTTTTTTGTGTTATAAATATGAAAATGAGGCCAGTCAAAATAAGGTCAGTCATGGCGCAGGGGCACAAGTGTGTGATTGTAAACGCGACAGGTTGTGGGTTCAATTCCCATTCGAGGGAAAGAAACAGTTGGTGACTGCCAATTCAATCCCCGCTCATAAAAAGGAAGCTCAGGTTTCAATTATTTCTATTTTTTTTTTGCGTTCTAGTAGATAGAGCATTGAAATCCTACTCAACGTCAAAGAGTCGTGATACCAACTCACATTGCTTTTCTGCTATCTATTCTATACACTACAAAAGTGCCAACAACCACAAACAAACTAATAAAATTCCATTACAATACCCACAAATAAAAGCTAGTTAATAATTAACATTACGAATTGCTTTGTTACAAAAGAAGGAACTACGAAATATTTAAATATTAACTGTTAAGGGAGGTTCACATAATTGTGAAGTAACTTTGTTCTGGCCCTCTCACAACGTCCCCAATTCAGTCCGGTTTGCGGTCGCTTTACGTAGTGCTAAATTAATGTTGTAAAGTATGGTAGATGTAGGGGGCCAACTTTTATTATGCTATTCATAGATCTTCATTCTGTTTCGTACTTTTTGGTGTAATAATATCGTAATATGAGGCCGCAGTGGTACAGCGTCTGACTGTATACGAGACGGTTGTGAGTTTGATTTTCACTCGGAAGAATGAATTATTAAATATTTTCTTCTCCTCGTTTTGGTAAAGAGTACTTAAAGTGCAGTATTGAGTTCCGCAACTTAATACGCAGTGCCTTGAAATACAATATATTATATTTAATTCATTTAATTTATTTTATTATCATTCGTTGGGCAGAAAGTGGGGAACGGAGTATCTTATCACTAGGTTCCCTCTTATAATAATTATTATTAAAGAAATATCATTCGTACTGGATATCTTCTAACTAAATCAGACTCGTAAAAAAAATATAAAATATTTTTTTATACTTACGCTAAATTTCTTTTTTAATTACAAGCACAAATTTAACCCTCAATGTTATTTGGTACGCTTAAGAATTCTTGAAAAATTATTACCAGCCGAGTTCGTTACAAAGTAAATAAGAGAAGTGCCCTCGAAAATTCGAGATTAAAATTACTACCCTTTATTTAAAAAAAGTCAATATAATGAAACGATAGGTATGTACGTATTGGAAATATATTCGAAGACAGTAAAATGGAGCCCGCTTTTTCCTTTAGGTTTAACGTTTCTTAGAAAAATCCGATTTTATAATATTGATTTAGCTTATACATTTGTGTTTAAGGGAGCTTTACTTTTTGTCAAATTTTACCCGACTGCGTGACACAAAAGAGGGTAATATGTTTCTATTGTATGTATACATACATACAATTTTGATGACTCTTACGTCTTGAGTCCCGCGATTCAACCCACAGTGCCTAAAACCAACTAAGACAAAAGTGTATTAATGGAGAATGGAGTGTCTTAACACTAGGTTTCCAGATTCCCTCTAACTACCCTGATATTTATAGGATACAGCTTGAAACTAAACACATATGACAGGTATCTGTCATATGTTCATTAACGTCATAATAAAAGATATATTTAAGGCTTAAATATAGCTTCCTAATTAACAGAACAACTTTATCCATTTAGTAATTTTATATAAGAGCATCAAATTTTAATTAATTAGGTTAAGCAAATTTTAACCGTTTTGAGAGGATTAAAATGTTTTTGTATGGATTAAGTTTAAAGAAAAAAATCTTGGCAAAGTTTTGTATTTATAAAACGTTTTTTAGAGTCCCTTTGTTAATTTTATTAGAAAGTCTATATATACATAAATGATAAGAAAGAGTATGAATAGACTTTCTTAATAATATGTGTTTTGAGGCTAGTCGTGGTGCAGGTATACGCGACTGGTTGTGCGTTCGATTCCCACTACAAAGATCAAGAGTTCATTTGTTTGAACGCGATTTAATTTGTATTGTTTTATTATTAATTGGTTTATTCCACTTTACATCCTCTTAATGATTTGTAAGCCACTGTATCTCTGATCAGTTACCTGTTACTTCCATTTGTAAATAAAGCTAGTATATTTATAAAGATAGCGTCAGTCGTGGCGCAGCGGCACAAAGTGTGTCTGTAAAACAGACTGGTTGTGGGTTCGATCCCCACTCGAGGAGATAAAATTACTTAAATTTATATTTCCATTTCTTCTCTCTGGTGTCGAGGCCAAAAGCGGCGTTGAGTTCGGCCACTCAACACGTAGTGCCTCGATAATTTGGCGGAAGATGGGGAACGGAGTGTCTTAACGCTAAGTTTCCTCTGCCTACCCTGCTATGAAAATAAAATAAAGCAAATATTCATAGTGTAGTTCTTAAATTACAAACATAAAAATGCAAAGAAGAATGTTTGTACAAACAAAATCAGTATTTATGTGTTAAGGGTAAAGTTTGTCAGCCATAAATCGAAAGTCTCGTAAATGTCGTCGGTAAGGACTTAATGTTTTATAGTAAGTCAGTGGACAAAGACGGAAAACGACTAAAAAAGTAACTAACTTTCTATGAACTAAAATGTTTTATTATATTTTCGATCCAATAATAAACATAAAAATATTGGGACACATTATTAACCTTTTTAAAGTCTCTTTTTAAAATCTCACTACGTTAAATATTTTATACGTTTTCCAAAAGAAATATTATGACACAGTTTTAAAAATCTAAGCAGCACTCTTAGATTCTGCTACTCGACTGCGAATATATTTTAGCATATAAACACATAGTATATAGATGAAAAACGGCGTGAAACTTGAAAATAATAAATTAAAAACTTTAGAAAATATTTCAAATATGTAATGTATCAAAGTTGAAATTATTAATAAATCTAAAATTCCGAATATTCGATACAGCAAAATAATATCAATATACGCAATATCAATGAAAGCACTTCTGCTATTTTGTTTATTCCATACACACTATGCAAATGATAAATTAATTCCGCTAAATCGTACACCGGAACTAGAAAGGGTTGAATATTAAATAGGCGCGCGGGCGATGTGCGAATTGAAACTGAGATAGCTGCGGAGGGCGCTGATTCTGTTAAGATTATTTTATACAAAATTGCTTGTTTATTATTCTTTTGATGTTTAAAATTTAAATTGAGTTCTTTTTTATTATCTTAAAACGATAGAATAGCGTGAAACGATAAACTAAGGCGAACTTTCTGTCTGCTGAAAAAATTGTTAAGGAATCTTTAAACTGGTTTTCTTTAAAGTTATATTATTTTATCTATTATTAAATAAAAAGATAGACAAAGGCCGTCGAGGTGCAACGGCACAAGGATGTGAATGTAACGCGACGGATGTGGATTCGATCCCCACTCGAGGGAATACATTATTATTTATAAATATTTCCATTTCTTGGCTATGACAACAAGGCAATAACTCGGCGTTGAGTTCCACCACTCAACACGCGATGCCTTGAAAAATTCGGCAGAAAGTGAAGAACGGAGGGTCTTAACATTAGGTTCCCTCTGCCTACGCTACTGTATGCGAGTATTATTATTTCTTCGCTTATAATTTTAATAGTAATATACAAAATAATATAAATCACGAACAACGAACGAGTCATAGTATTTACAAAGGCGTTTCAGTGAAGCTTTAAGCCTTGATTAGAATCGCTATGGATTACGGAGATTAGATATGCAAAATCAACTGACGCTATACAAGATGGGGATGTTGCTGATGTGAATTATTGATACAAAGACGAGTAATGCCGCATTACTTATAGAGTAAGATGGTTCAGCTAAGTGTTTATTTGAAGGATAATTATGATTTTTTTGTTAATAACTGCATACATTTAAAGATTTCGTTTAGTTATAAGTAATAAGTAATTAGTAAAATTGCATTATTATATGCCACACCTGAACTAGAGGATTTAATACCAACATTTGCTTTTATTTTAAGGCTTAATTATTTTTTAGGATTTAACCACAGATGTATAGTTTTCAGATTTTTTCCTGAACTAGTACTACCTGTAGATGCTAGCTGCCAAATTTCATAATTCTAGGTTACCCGAAAGTCTCTTATTACTTTTGATTTCCTTTATAGTATCGTAATACGCCGTTTGCTTTACAAATGGCCATATCTTTTTTTAATTAAATCAGGCGCTCTGACCACTAAGCTATGCGTTCTCGCCAAGCTACGTCGAAATTTTGAGATATACAGAGATGCTAACAACATAAATAAGTTGTACCAAGCCAAAAAATTTCGACGTAGCTTGGCGAGAACGCATGGCTTAGTGGTCAGAGCGCCTGGTCGGTTTCCAGGAGGCGCGGGTTCGAGTCCCGCTGCGTTCAAATTTTTATACGTTTTCTAAATAAGTAAGATTACCTTGCTGTCCATCTGTCAAGACTAGTTTTCTCGAAATCACGTAGAGGTTTCTGGGACCGCATAAAAAATGAAGCATCTAAGGCAACGCAATTAATAGATACGAGTATTTTGCATCGTTTTTAATAAAATCGTACAGTTTTGAAATTTGATAAAATAAACGAAAAAACCCGAAATCTTGAAATATATTATAGTTATTGGATCTAATAATCGTTACAAAGCTATATTTATAGTTCACTGCATGCAAAATGAGTGTATACTCTTGCTAAATTAGATTTGTCTGTTGTCTGTGTGCCTTTACACTAGAATCCTTTTACCTCCCAAATATATGTGGCGTACAAAGTGAGTATATAAATTATAATATTAATAGAGTTTTCATTCACAGTAATACAATACATTTTATAATCAGCTAGTAGATCATATTGACATTGGGTTTGGAATCTCATACAAAATATATAGAGGAAACCTTATTAATTCGAAGCGTGTCGAGTCCTCTGTAAACGCCGTTACATTAAACATAAGTTTTAATGTAGCTCCCATGTTGTTTGTCTTGCGTACTCTCTCATCATCTTTTATAGTAAGTAGGTACAGTCATATTAGGCAACATGCGAGGAATACGAAATAAAGTATGTTATGACAGAAGTTAATTAGTCTTTGCAGGAACTAATTTATAAAAGATCCGTCTTTTAATAATTGTTCAAAAATGTTCATTAATAAAATAAAAATCTTCTTCTTAATTTACAATAAACATCTTCTAATTATTTAATTAATTTTACCAATAAAATTCTGCTAAGGGAGAATTGAAATAGAATAAAAACTATGCATCCGAATAAATAAATTTTAACAATAATGTATTTAATGTACAGACCAATTATAAAATTTAAAAATTTTTAAAAATCTTGTCATCTTATATCATGTATTGTAACACTCATAAATGATTATACAAATATACATAAATATATATATATATATATATATATATATATATATATATATATATATATATATATATATATATATATATATATATATATATATATATATATATATATATATATATATATATATATATATATATATATATATATATATATATATATATATGTCGAGGACAAGCGCGGCGTTGAGTTCTGCCACTCAGCACGCAATGCCTCCATAAGGCAGAGAGTGGAGAACGTAGTGTCTTAACACTAGGTTCCCTCTGCCTACCCTGCAGTGTGCGGGATACAGCGTGAAACTGATTATTTAAAGAACTTAATAATACAAATTATTTAATTCAGTACAAAGTAAAATAAATAATATACAAAATTATGCAAAATGTAACATTATCCAAACGCCTTTGGGAGGTGCGTAAATTTAACGTATTTTGTAAATTTTAAAGAACAAACGATGAGGTAACAAGGCTGGGTGCGTGTTTAGAATTTGTGATGCCTCTCGCTTACCTTATAAATTAAATTACGACTCCCCCGTAACGAACAGTTCGAGGGTCCTTTAAAATAATTCCAGTTTCATAAAATAAATAGTGTTGAAAACAGTTTTTACTTTGTTTTCTCAATTTAAAAAAAGATGTCAAATTTATGTCAATTAAATAATAGCTAATTTTATTATGTTTATTTTTGAATAAAAAAATATATTTTATTAATAAATAATTTAAAAATACCTAACAAACAAAAATGTGACTCGCATCGGAATGCGAATCCAGCTTGCATTTGGGTTCCTTATCAATATCAGGATGTCAACGAGAAGTACAAATTATAAAAATTAACAACGTTAAGTTTGCGTCCGCATGCACTTTTCTCTTTTTGTATGAAATAAACTACAATTATAAGTTTGTAATGATTTTATTCTATGAAATATTTATTAATTTTAAGTTTTTGGACTTTTCCTTTATTTGTAGCTACAGCAAGTTCCATAATTGTTGGTCCACGGGACCTAGTACCCTATAGGTTTTTATTACGCGGCGAATTTCGCTCGTATCTTTTTATTGTGTTGACTTAGAAGCTTTTTTTTCTATGCTCCAAGGGACCGCAGGACCTGACAATTTGATATTAATTGTAATTTGCCACTTCCATATGATTTCGAGATAAATGCTAAAAAGTTATCATATAAGGGTCCAATTTTTGAGACATTCCGTGTTGAGTGGCGGAACTCAATTCCGCGTTTCGTCTACGAGTATGAGAATAATTTAAATATAACCTCTTCTCCGAGTGTGTCTCGGCACAACGGCCTCAATTGATTTTAATGTTTCTGATATACATACATCACAATAGCGCTCAGGTCTCTACTCTACATCCTTTTTGAGACATTGTTACTTAAATGTTTAGCAATTAAAATAAATTTTTAAACTTGAAATTGAACAATTTCAAACAATTATTTGAAATTCTTTTGAAATAATAAAATGGCATCGCAATTGACAATATCTACATATATGTTACATAACCTAATAATTACTCATGTAATGTTGTGTAAGTTTTATTTAAAAAGGCTTCATATTAAGAAATCTGTTTACGCAGAGGTCTTTGAAACGCAGTTGGACACTTTTTTACTGCAAACGCGATCATTTTATACGATTCTCACTCGCATAGGCGTAGAAATAGAAGAAGCCGGGTGATCCGTGCCCACCCCAGAAATATAAAAAATTAAAAATGAAAATCTACAAAAAAATTAAAAGGATCCTTATCACACACACATCGCAGACTATGTAGAAGAAACCTGGGATCTAGTCAGTACTTCCATTTCCCAATTTTCACCAAATTCTGGAGTCATTGTTGTTGGCGGCGTTATTAATGTTGAGTGGCGGAGCTCACCGCCGCCGCAAATTGCTCTTAGCTCTTCTTCAATATTCATCATACGAATACCAAATACAAATACGGAACAAAATATGTAAAAGGATACGTCTAAACCAATTACTGGTATCCATTCGATTCCTTCAGTCTGACAAAATGAATTCAAACGAAGTATCAAAAGCTTTCCACTTCTATCGGTATTCGTATTGAATGACAAATTGGATATTTCACCTGGTTTATGACTTTGATACTAGTTCGTTCACGTAAACGTTTAGCATTTGCGAGAATTTAATTGATAACTACAGATTCTATAAATAAATTTTCATAAATAGAAGAATTACGTCTTTCACCTGAACAGTATTTATATAAGTCAGTAAGGTAAGTTATTAATCTGGCTGTGCAGGTTTATTTCGGGAAAACTCTGGCCAGTGCCAAAAAAATTTTGTCTTCAGTTGAGTCATCCCTCGGAAATGTTTCCTGATGGGGTGTAAGGAACTTGGTTCAATTCAACCTCCAGAAAACACAAGTTTGCGCGTTAATAACTAAAAAACTCTTTTTAGTAAAGTCTAACCTGTTTTATTTAATGTACCTAAGACCAAACTAGATGATATCGAAATTTTACAAAACAAAATTATAAAAATATTTTTTCATTATAATTTTTTTAACTCTTTATTCAGTTATATTCAAAAAAACTAATTTAATGACCCTAAAACAACTATATATAAACAGCACATACTTACTTATGAAAAGATCTACTAAACGACTCGATCCATACTTACTTTGCCTTTGTTAAATATACAACAAATCGTTGCGGTCACGACGTGCGAAGTTATTGATTTTACCTAAAACCAGACACAGAATGGGAAAAACATATTTATCTATGAGGAACCACGACTTTACAATAATAGGCTGTCTAATTTAGGAAGTCTAAGCACATTTAATGCTTTTAAAACATAACTATACGAATAAATAACTAAAATCTACCCACTCTAAAAAAAAAAGAACAAACGCATTAAATGAGTAAGCAAACATATTGTGGAACTAAAATTAATTGATTTACGATTGACAACTTTTTTAATTTTGTTAACCATATGTCTGTCTTTAATGGAAATAAAATATCTTTAACCACAAAAAACTTCATTTGTCTTGTACAGTCTTCCAAAACATCCCCTAGAAAGGCTTGACACTTTCACATTGCATAGAGACGTCTCCTCGCTGTGCGTTCTCTACCGCCTTTATCGTGGGAAGTGTTCTGGGAAACTGCTTGTCTTGTTTCTTGCCACCGAAATTTCTATCCACACAATACACGGCACTCCACTACAGTTTGGGTTTGTAGGAACTTCCTTCCACGCGCTACGCAACTGTAGAATGACATGCCTGCAGCAGTGTTTCCAGGTCACGTATATGACATGGAAACATTCAAAAACCGCGTCTGTACCTTAAATGTCAGCAACACACCTGTAGCTCCTCTGGTGTTATACGGGGTCGTGGGCGGCGGTGATCACTTACCATCCATAAAATGACCCGTACGCTCGTTTGCCTTATCTTTTCAATTAAAAAAAGTAGAGAATAGGTATGTGACGATAAAAACAAATGATTTATGTTTAGCTTCACACTGTATCCTGCATGTAGAAGGGTAGGCAGAGGGAGCCTAGTGTTAAGACATTCCGCTCCCACCGAATTCTAGAGGCATTGCATCTTGAGTGGCGGAACACAACGCCACGCTTTTGCTTCGACACCAGAATGAAGAAATGAAAATATAAATTTAAATAAATATTTCATCTTCTCGAGTGGGGATCGAACACACAACCAATCGCGTTTACAGTCACACTTTGTGCCCCCGCGTCACGACTGGCCTCAATTATTGTAATAACATTAATTTATCAACTTTTTGGTTAAGGTTTCAGCGCCTTCTTATACGCTCTGTACAAGGGTGGTCCTATCATCAATATTCATGAATGTACGTGTCAAGCTGTCAATTTTACATTATCTCCTTGTAATTATGTTAATGACAAATAAAAGCAGTACATAATTTTAATACAACGTGACGCAGCGGTATAGCGCCCGACTGTAGACGCGACGGTTATGGGTTCAATTTCCACTCTGGGAATGAAATATTTTTAATATCTCACTCTGGCAAAACGGGGTGTTAAGTTGCCTCACTCAATACGCAATGTCTCGAACATTTTGTGGAAAGTGAAGAACGAAGAGTTTTATTATTAGGTTCCTTTTGATAATCTGGTAGGAATTGTATATACATAGATATATAGGATGCAAGTTAATAATAAACATTCTAAAAAATAGTAAATTTCATGTCGTTTTCGTTACAAATTATAAGAAAGTTATTTTACAGAACATTTTTCTAATGATACGATAAAAAAATAACAAAAAACGATTCCAACGTGCCAAAGAGTTTCGAAGTGATTAAGTTAACTTTTTGCATTTTCATTTTCCTGTCTACCCTCCCATTTAGTTATTTCCGTAATAGCGTCTGAAACGTGAATGTATTTTTAATTCTGAATGATGTTTTACGTTTTGCGATAATATTTTGACTTTTATAACAAATTAATTCAAGCTTTATAGAATAATACCATTATGTAAAACGACACTTATTAACAAAATAAAGAGACGATAAAATAAGATAGAAATAAATTATCAGTGAGTATGGCTAGTATTTATTTTTAATATTTACATTTAGTATTGTATACAGTATTCTCATATAATTTTAATTTTTTGAGGCGTTGCGTGTTGAGTGATGGAACTTTGGTTCTACATCAGAGAAAAGAAATGAAAATATTAAATATTTCTATAACTAATAACTATTCTACGATATCAATATAACACAGTAATATTATACAATCGCCTGCATTGGACGCTACGATAAACTTAATAATAGAGTGTTCGACGCATATTTCATAGATTTTAAACGCTAATTACTCCAGTGTCCACTATTAACGTGCAATAGCGGATATCTATAGAATGGTCCTTTATTTTACTTTAGGCTAAATGACATTTATAAATTTAGTAAAGGCTATTTAGGTATGTCGTGGCGAAAGGATACAAAGTACGACTGTAAACTCTACAGGTTGTGGGTTCAATTTTCAATTAAGAAATGAATTATTTAATTTATTTTAATTTGAGGCCGGTCGTAGCGCGGCGGCACGAGGTGTGACTGCAAAACCGACTGGTTGTGGGTTCGATCCCCACTCGAGGAGATGAAATATTTATATGCCTCCAGAATTCGGCAGAAAGTGGGGAACGGAGTGTCTTAACACTAGGTTCCCTCTGCCTACCCTGCTGTGTGCGGGATACAGCGTGAAGCTAATTTAATTTAATTTTTAATTTAATTTTAATTTCTTCTGAAGTATTTCTATATAAAATTTTATCAAAATCGGATCAGCAGTTTGGCCGTGATTGAGACAGACATACAGACAGAGTTACTTTTGAATTTATAATGTAAGTATGGATTCGTGAAGATAGAAAAAGATAGAAGAGAGGTGTGAGCTCACATTTTCTCTCTCTGTTTCTCAAATAGCCAATTACAGTATAACTCTTACCTTCAGTCTAACATTGTTTTATTTATCTATTATTGTTTCACGCTCATTAAACAAAATGCGACATTGGTTTCCACTACTCATATAATATCTCTGAAAAGGCGTAAAAGGTAATTTGTTCTACCGAACTTCAACTTGCTTAAATTAAAAGCAAATAATAATTATTTAATTTCAAACCACATATTTCTAAAGTAAAAACAAAATAAAACCTTAATACAAAAATACTTAATTTTGTTATTCTAACAACTTTAATACGTAAGTAGCAGACTTAAGTAAAACACTACAACACTAACCTGGTCCACAATATAAATTATTCTTAGAACATTTTGATAATGGGGTAACAGCTACGAATCCTGTGGGGTATTAATTCCAAACGACTATGTGACGTATGCGTCTCGCCACTTCGATCCCCCGATTGTAATGTAAAACTAAATTGTCAAGTGACAGCTATATCGTCTGGCCGGTTATGTATAAATGACGTGGAAGCCTTAAATGCAACGGTTTTTATCACTTTCACGCTGTATCCCGCATACAGCAAGATAGGCAGAGGGAACTTAGTGTTAAGACACTCCGTTCCGCAGTGATGCAATAATAATAAATCCCTAAATGTAATAAATCCCTAAAGTGACGTTACTCTAACTAGAAACCGACTACGATACACATCACAGAGAGACCACATTTTACATTTTCGTTACATAATTTTTTTTTTTTTTTACTTTACAATAAACGCCACGGTCGTAGATTCAATTCTTATTTGACGGAATGAATTACCTATATTTCTAGCTCTGACAACAAAATAAAGCGTAAATATAAAATATCTCGAAATTTCCGAGGGGAGTGTGCTACACAGTGTCTTAACACTAGGTTTTTACGTATCCTGCCTTATACAGAATACAACGTGAAGCTAAAAAAAATATTGTATCCGAGTTATTTCTCCTAATTTATTCCTATACAAAAGGTTGACTTAAAAAAGGAAAATCCAACCAATTTTTCTCTTCATTACCGCTACATATGTTTTCCTTTACGACTCAAAGCGTCCCCTTATTTCTGGCAAAAACACCTCTCGGGTCTGACAGCCGTGAAACTTATCAATCACCAATTTCAACTTTATTTTGTAGGATATTGGGTTTATTTTTAGAAAAATTCTGTAAGCACTTGTGATATTCCATTGAAAAATTGGTACTCGAGACAGTAGGCTGCGGTCTAGGAATTAATGTAGCCTGTCTAAAACCTAGCACGCAATCTTAGATGTTTTCTCTTTGTTTGTACAATGTCTGCGGCAGTCAAGAGACGCCGGATTTATCTCGTCTAATAAAAGTACCTTAATTTTCTTTAGATAAAATTTTCTGGAATATGTCGTTTATTTTTATTTATAAAGAAAAGTTTTAAATCTGATCTAAAAGTAGAAGGTTAGGTAGAGGAAACCTAATTTTAAGATACTACGTTCCCCACTATCCGTTGAATTCTGGAGGCATTGACTGTTCAGTCACGTTGCTTAACGCCGCGCTATGTCGAGGTCGAGGCACGACATCAAAGTGAACAAGTTAAAATATTAAATATTTCAATTCCTCGAGTGGCAATCGAACCCACAACCTGTCACTTTTACAGTCACATTCGTGTGCACGCCACGGTGCTTGCAATGCTCTAATAATCTCTTAATTCGAAAAATTTATAGGTTCACCAAATGTTTATTTTATTCTAATCGAGTTGTTCAATTAGGTCTAGACGAAATGCTAGAAACAACAGCAATAGGAAATATCTATCGTTCTATACCACACCTTGTATAGGTAGTATGTGAAAATACCATAAAATAAATATAAATACACCTCCAGTTAGGACCCACACCAGAGTCCATTGGATTCTGGTACTCTTTTTTTACCACTTTCACGTTTTGCCACGCATAGCAAGGTAGGCAGAATGAACTTAACATAATAAACTCTGATCCAAATTTCCGCCCAATTTTAGAAACATTGAGTGTTGAGTGGCGGAACACAACGCTGCCATGCACTATGTTAGCTAGAGCAGAAAAGTAGAAATAATTAAATATTAACACAAGTCCGAATTGAACCCTCAACGACTCCGCATACAGTCAGACGCTGCACCTCATCATCATAATAACCCCATCACTTCCGTCAACAAGAATATGATTGATAGATAGTTAATTAAACTCAACGTGTTAATTACATAAATTTCAATTTATTCGTCAACCTTTAAAAAAATGTCGTTTTTCAGCCGAACGAATAATAAAAAAAATAAATTAAATCAGCTTCACGCTATATCCCGCAAATAGCAGGATAGGCAGAGGGAACCTAGTGCTAAGACACTCCGTTCCCCACTTTCTGCCGAATTCTGGAGGCGTTGTGTGTTGAGTGGCAGAACTCAACGCCGCGCTTAACCTCTACACCAGAGCGAAGAAATGGAAATATAAATTTAAGTAAATATTTCATCTCCTTGAGTGGGGATCGAACCCACAACCAGTCGTATTTACAATCACACCTCGTGCCTCTGCGCCACGACCGGCCTCTCGAATAATAAAAGTGGGTAAATACCATATAATGAGTATTTATTATTTTCGTCAATCCATCAATTTTACTTACAAAGATTAGCCTGACGAGATGAATGAGGTGAAAAATGACGAATGGTAATCTCTCTATGAGGCGGTATTTTTGGATCAGGTAAGCGACTTAATGACAAGCAATACATCATCGTTATATGGTATGAATAATGGATGAAATTTACTGAAGACAACCAGTCTTAGACATTCTGTAAGGATATTTGCGAATGAGGTCAAAGTGGTGTCGTTGTTTGTAATCTGTGTTTTTAAAGTTGTTTTTCTTATGTATTTTTGTAGAGAAAGAAGAGGTCAGTCATGTCGAAGGGGCACAATGTGTTCGCTCTGGTGCCCAAGCAAAGCGCGGAGTTGAGTTCCACGACTCGACAGAGTTCGGCGAAAAGTGGGGAACAAAGTATCTTAACACTAGGGTCCCTCTGCATATTCTGCTGTGCGGGAGTTACAGCGTGACGCTGATTTCAATTTTTTTTATTTTTATTATGTAATTTGGTGCTCATGGATTAACAATTACATTTGTTTTTTTTTTATTATTTTTATGTTTCTTGAGATTTTTTATTATTATTATGTTTTTCTTTCCTAACGAGTCCCGGGTTCAATGAACACTTATTCGCATTATTTTGTATTTATCTAATTTTATTATTTATTTGGTAGAAAAATTATATTTTCCCCAACAAAGATACCGGGAGAGGACCAGGTTTTTAGGAAGGCTGGCTTGGGAACATAGAGTGTTAAGAGGTGTTCACCGGTTTTACTATCACGGAGTGATCGTGAGCCTATTTTCCTGTTATTGCACAGATTGAACACTTCCCCTCTTTCGACCAAATAGCTATTGCGGTCCACTCTGCCGGTCGATTAAGGTAAGGTTAGAAGCGAGGGATAGATTACTATTCTATTTTGAATGCGGGATTTTATTATTAAATTTTCAAAATTTGTTTTTGTGTCTTCGTATAAATTACTATAAACGCGACAGCTGTGGGTTCGATTCCCACTCGGAATATTATTTATTAATATTTTCATGTTTTATTTAAAAAAATAACTAAAAGACTATTCTTTTATTTCTATATATACATATGTTCTCCATTCTAAAGGCTAATAATTTTAATAGGCGAACTATTTTATTAAGTTTGAAATTGACATTCCCAGTGATTTCGTTTTCGAATGACAAAATTGTAAATCAATTATAATATTGCAAATAGTTTTTTTTATCAACTTAAAAATGATATCTATCTTCGTTGCACTAAGTTTCCCTATTTTTCAGAAATGTATTGCCACTGACTACAAAGTTAAAGCTCATGCACTCTCTTTGTCTGGAGTCTATATCATAATATATACATATACATACGTTTATAAACCTATCCTATATACTCTAAGGCACGCACCTTGAGAAATCGCCATCAGCAGGCTTAATCTTTTACTATAACGCTACTGCAAACCAAATACTAACTTTGTGGACTCCAGTGTAGGTAAAAGACACTCCATTCACCATTTTTCGCTCTAATTTTCAAAATAGTACGTATTATTAGTATGTACGTACGCAAGGAATTTTAATATAATTAAATACCCTCCGGCACTGTTAAACTGCCCCACGACAACTTCACTATTATTATTGTAATAATTCAATTTCTGTGCAACCTTTGTGAAAGTTTATTTTCACGTCCCAATTATTAGTTATGAAAACTATATTCTAGTAACTCGAGTTGGTCTGACATAAAACGAAGTTTTACACAATTTGCAAAGTATAATTAAATGTAAAACCACAGATATATTTTTAAAACATATTTATTATCTATCTATAACTTCTTTTAAATGTTTCAAAGCTTCATCCAATGCCATGTAGACCTCTTGTGTGTCAGGGGCCCTCAATTCAATAGAGGCTGTGTGACTCCTGTTTGGCATCTTGTAGAACAAACTTTGGGTTAGCGGACAGAAAACATCAGGGTTCATAGAATCAGTCTTTGATTTTCCAGCCAAGTAGCTCATGGGCACTCCAATAATAAGAACGGTAAGCGCCCCCGCAAACGGGCAATATGTGAAGGAAATACGAAAAAGTGACTGAAGAGGCTTCGTAGGCAACTGCTTGCTGAAAAGTTCAAAGGATCATTGCTTTGGAAAAAGGTAGGAATAAAAAAATAATACGCTTAATTGAGTGCGAATGAAATGATTTTTTCTTCTTTGATCGGTATATATTATGAAATTGGAAAAATCATATGAATTTTAATAAAGCTTATGAATATAAGAAAATATCCAACAATGCACAGATATATTGAGATCATAATGGCTCAGTGGTGCAACGCCTGTCTGTAAGCATGATGGTCGCTAATTCGATACCTACTCAATTTCTCGGGAGAATTGTTCTTATTTCCATACTTTGATTAGACAAAAGGCGAGGTAAAGTTTCGCAACTCTACATGTCTATAAATTGGACTGCGTAGTGATTTCTATGAATTTACTTCACACTTCACAAAAGGTTCCCTATGCCTTTCCGCTATAATCATATCGTGTAAAGCTTAAAACCAATACAGAAAAGGTTCCCTTAAGACCGCTACAATATTATAGCAGTTAAGCCACAAACTTGTTCAAAGTTAAAGAATAGTTAGTGATGCAAAAGTCATCCAACGAGTAGAAGAGACTAGAAAAACTCATAAAACTATACCGAATCGGGTAATAGTAATATGGAGAAAGTTTTAATAAGAGGGGAAATAAAACTTAGCCCGAAGTCGATATCACCGAAGTTTGAGAACTAAGATTAAAACTTCGCCGGATCTTTAACGCGCCGACGCACTGGCACTGCGGTTATAATGGCGATTTGTTTGTTTGCTTTCATTTTTTTTAACTAGCTACGCCTGCGACTTCGTCTTTTGATTTTTCACTTTTTATTTACATCGTTTTAATCTTAATAATAATCAGGTTCACGCTGTATTCCGCACATTGTAGGGTAGGCAGAGGGAACCTAGTGTTAAGACACTCCGTTTCCCACTTTCCGCCGAATTCTGGAGGTATTGCGTGTTGAGTGGCAGAACTCAAGGTCGCCCTTGTCCTCGACACCAGAGCGAAGAAATGGAAATATAAATTTAAGTAAATATTTTATCTCCTCGAGTGGGGATCTAACCCACAACCAGTCGATTTTACAGTCACACTTTGTGCCACTGCGCCACGACTGACCTCTACACCGTTTTAAATCGAATAATAGTTGCATATAAATCGGCCAAAATGTTACTGAGATTAGCGTGTACAAACGAACATGCAGAGGTTTCTTTTTTTATGTAGGTACTATCCAAAACGAAAACAAAAGGGACCTTAATAACATGATTATTTCATACAACCAACACAATGCAACACAAATTGAGCAATTAATCCGACATAATAAACATGAATAACAACATAGAGTATGATACGAACGACGAGTTGTGACCTCCCTGATGTTAATCCTCCTGAATTTTGGCGTACAATTTAGCCCCCGAAATAGTAATCAAAACCAAGTAAAAATTTACAGCCCGACAGATAACTCGCTCCTTGAGAAAATTGCGATATACGGGTGCTTCCATCCCTATAGATTCCCCCAATACTCTGTACCTGGTCCATACACAAGCAGAAAAAGCGGACCTAACCAGGAAAGGATACGGAAAGGGGGAAAACTCACAGATCGGAAGAGC
>JAATLQ010026596.1:0-16969 GCA_013421005.1 Heliconius erato x Heliconius himera | reverse complement strand
AAACCCTTTCTGCTTATTTCGGATTAACCCGTACCCAGCAGACAATGGGGGCAAAATGACCCGTGAAGTTATTATCGCGGAAATGAGAAACTCTTAAATTTATGAACATCTGCTGAGCTCTGGACGGGGAAAAAGTACTTTGTTTCTACAAAAATAGTGGAGCACGCAACCATGATTTAGGTATCTTGAGAATAATCTTGTTGTAGACAAATTTTCTAATTTAATTCGTGTCGGATTCATTATTTTTTCGTATGAAAGTGAGAGATTGTATCTTTTTCTAGTGTTATTTTTTATATATAGTTAGTTATTGTTAAATATGGTGATTATAGCTGTCGTACAGTATAAAATTATAGTTTATTTTATATGAAAATTGATATTTCCTTTTATGACTTTGTTTTCAAATAATTTATCTTCAGGCTGTATCCTAAAAATAGTAAAATAGGCAAAGGGAACATAGTGTTAAGACACTCCGTGCCCAAATTTCCTCCGAATACTTGAGGCATTGCGTGTTTAGTGGCAAAACTCAACGCCGCGATTCGACTTGTTTCCAGAACGAGGAAATGAAAATATTAAATATTTCATTTCCCCGAGTGGGAATCGAACCTAAGCCTTCCTGTTAACAATCAGATGCGTGTGACGCTCACGAAGAATAAATATTATTTAGATGAATATTTATTATATACTTATACTCACATAATTAAAGTTTCCAATCTCTAAAGGTTTAAGTTTAAAAGTATAAAAGTTTGATAATGTTCTCGAAATCCTAAGAACTATCCTTTGCCAAGAACGCAGGGATTACGTGTTGTGGAAATTTCTTTGATCCTGAACGCTGTAGACGAAAACGTTTTATAATTGAAGCTTTGGAACTAGATTTGGGCTTTCTTTGTTTAAACAAAAGGTACAAGTTTAATACGAAGAAAGAAAGTTTAATCTCGCCCGTTGACGCTGTAATAGTCATTTCACGTTAACAACAATTTTAGGTCATTAAAAATAAAAAGGGACATTTAAGGCATATTATTTAATATAAGGTAATGGATAAATGTACTTTTTTTAAAATATAAATGAGACTACCTTTATATATATCTGACATTATATTAGGGTATATCTAATAAAAAAAAATCATCAACATTTCAAAATTGCCAGTTTAAACATATCATAGATCGATTAAGTATGAGTCTCATATCGAAAGTCAGGATTGTCTGCCAACGGAAAATACAATTTATAAAAGAAGACAAATTTACAATTGCTGATGTATGCAATTTTTTTGCATGATATGTACCACAATTAGGTTTTAGCGATTTTTTTTTCTTTTAGAATTATTTTCCTTTTTTGAATTCCATAATTCCATAATTCCATAATTGTGGGTCCACGGGAAGTACACTATAGTGTTTGATTACGCGGCGAATTAAATACAGCAACAACGATACACACACAGAAGCTTGATTTTGTGTGTGTGTTCTAGCTCCTCCAACGGGACTGCGGATAGTTGATAATAATTTTAGATTGATTCATCCACGTGATCTCGAGATAAATGCTTTACGCCCAATATTAATAACCTATCTCCAACGTCAATCTTAGATTGTTTCATATATCTATCCAATCTAGAGATTGATATATGAAACAATCTAAGATTGACGTTGGAGATAAGGTTATTAATATTGGGCGTTAGACAGACGGTCAAACGGTCAACAAACATGTTATAATGCTCTCTATTGAGGCGTGTATTCTTTTTGGGGTGCGGAACCCAAAAAATATATAAGTCGAATAGAGAACCCTCTCTGATTTATACGTCGGTTAATAATGTAGCTTCAAATCTCACTGAACCCAATTTTAAAAGGTACGGATATTGCCCATTTTGTTGTTTGTATGATGAAAATAATAATTTCAAACAGTATTTTCGAATTTCTTCGAGACTTAATTATTTGCATGTGCAAAATAGAATTTTGTTTTATACACAGTCTTTTTCCTTTAAAAAATAGTTTTATGCAAGAGATTTTTATGTTGTTCTCTTCCTTCATATTATTTTTCCATTTTTTTACAGCAAAGCGTACAAAATCCCATACACAAACAAAACTCCACAAAACAAGATATATTAAAGTATACAACCAAAAATTACATGAAAATCCTGAATTCTGATACAAATCGAGTAAAATAAAGTTGAATGTATCATATCCGGAATAGCATCCCAATTAATAGTTTCATTTCAAACGTCAGTGCAACAAAGGAGCTTAACAAAACAATTACGGTCTATTACTAGGATATTGTTGAGGCGCGTCGGAGCGTGGATGCTTTGTGTATCTTTGTAAACGTTTTAAGTTGTAAGAAATGGCGGAGTTCGCTGTTAAAATATTTGTTGTCGTAGTGCTAGTGTTTTGTGGCAGTGTTGTACTGAACTGAAACTCAGCGGTTGTGGGTTCGATTCCCACTCGGTGGTATGAATTATTATCAGTTCCTCGCTCTGGTTGTAATACAACCCGCCGCTCTACATGCAGCACGCGAATATCGGATGAAATGTGGGGAACGGAGTGTCTTAACACTAGATTCTTCTGCGTACCCTATATGTGTAGGATATGGCCTGTAGCTGGTGTATTTTTTTAGCTTAGCTTTACATTGTGTCTCGCACATAGCAGAGGGAACCTAGTGTCAAAATACCCCACATCCTCTTCGTTATTAAGACACTTTCGTCCGGCGAAACCCAACACCGTGCTTAGTCTCGTTGCCAGAGCAAGAAAATTAAAATAAAAAAAATATTTTATTTCTTTCAGAGGGTATTAAACTTACAACCGTCAGGTTTACAATTGCAAGCTTATTACCACTGCACCACAACGGCCTCACATACAACACAATAATATAACATCTTATATCTTACACCACCAAGAGGTAACTAAGAATTTAATTATCACAAAAGGGAACCTAAGTAAATGCTGTTTACAATAACGCGAATGACAAATGGTTACCTGCATCTGTTTTGGACAGCGCCAATTTGGTTTCTGTATAAACAAATTATGGTTGTTTCATAATAATATTATTTATTATAAAGGAGCAGCTTTATAATAAATAATATTAATTTATTTATTTCTTTAGCACTCGTTTTTTTTTTCAGTTTCGCTTTATCCCGCATGTAGGTAGTAGCTTAGTGTTAAGACATTCCGTTCCCCACTTTCCACCGAATTCTGGAGACATTGCGAGTTGAGTGGCGGAACTCAACACCGTATTTTGCTGCGAGGAGTGAAAAAATAAATATTTGATTTCCTCGAGTAGGAATGGAACCCAGATCCTGTGGCTTTTACAGTCATACATCTCGTGCTTATAGTCAGAAGCCGCTGCGCCATGATGGCCTCAAGAACGTAAACAGGAAAACTAAAAAAAAACACATTCTCTCACCATGAACCACTACAACTACGAATTAAATCTTATAGATAACCACAAACTCTACAAAAACTTAAGTTTTTTTTCCATCCAAGCTCGAAACCTACCAAGCTATTTAAGAACTTGACGCACGTAAGAACCCTTGAACCCTTTTAGAGTATTCAGTGATACAAACTTGACATCTTTCACAAGCGTATAAGACAAATTGTACGTAACCTAAATGCTGACTCCCTTGAGGTGGCTTAGCGTTTACGCTCTAAGACTTCCCGCTATGCCTTTATGAAAAATCTTGAGGAATCTATGAAAATTGGTGTTGGTTTTTAAATAGTTTTTTTTTGTTTTGTTTAGTCATTAGTGTTTTTTTTTTATTTTTATTCATACTTACACTACAGACTTTATGGTCCGTATCTTTTGTTATTTTTACATTTCTTTTAATACTTTTTTCTATAGATATTATCTATAACTAGACTTATGTTTTTACATACATATATTTCTATATTTATATAGTATCTGCTTAAGACAGTCCAGTTATTATTTCAGTTGCCACTTACTAACTTAATCTAACACTATAATTTAAATCTAAATGTATAAAAATAAACATTGTAAATAAATTTAACTTAATTATCAAAATTAGTCATTGGTGTTAGAAGTGATTATGATAGTGGTGTTCCAATTTGATTTTGGGTAAATGTTTTATGTGAAATATTTTGTCTCCTTTAATATACCTTACTTAGTAGGTAAATGATAGAGATATTTTTTTTTTATATAAAGATAAAGAGCCTAGTGTTAAGATATTCCGTCCTTATTAAGACTTCTGTTTAACAAAGTCCGTTTAACTCTGGAGGCATTGAATTGAGTGGCGGAACTCAACGCTGCGACAAGACATATGTAAAAGATGGTAAATGCGGTGTCGTATAAAAATAAAGGAAATGAGAAAAAGTCTCACTCTGTAAAAATATTATTCTACTTATAGCAATTCAGCTGTGTTTAATTTGATATTTTAGCCACAGCCTCATAAGTTGAACTATTAATATACATAGATCCATTAAAAACTAGAATGACTTGGCTTACTGTTGTCATCAAAATTAGTCAAAGAATTGATTGGTATTCTGTACATTTTTTTATGTTATAAATTTTTTATTATGAAATTTACTGTTTATTTCACTTAAAAATAAAATAAAAATATAAGAATAAAAGCAATACATAGCACTTACATCGACATTGATCCCGGCAAAGGGAAATATCTTCGTAGCAGGAGTCTCAGTAGGGGAATATCTGTAGAACTCGTGGCGTCCTCTGTACCACTTGACTGAGTAGAGTGGTGCGTCGGTCAGTTCGTATAAGCAAGCTAACGTCACATCTGAACCCCGCTGGACCACCGGCGGCGATATCCTTAGCTCGATCGCCCGAAGTCCGCCGATACCTAATAACAGATATATACAATTTTAATTATTTTTTCCCTTATCCTGCAAATAGCAGGGTAGGCAAAGAGAACTTGGGGACTTAGTGTTAAGACACTCCGTTCTCATTAAGACATTTCGTCCATATCTTTCCGTCAAATTCTAAGGCGTGTGTGTTGAGAGGCGAAACTCGTCGCTACACTGCCTCGTTACCAGAGCCAGGAAACTAAAATATTAGTTATTTCATTCGTTCGATTCGGAATCGAACCCACAGCCTTCTGCGTCACACGTTTGTGCCCCTTGTGGACAACTAAACTCTAACTTGAACGTCATCAATCGTATTTAAAATTAAAATATAAATTCTGAGTACTGTTTACAGAGATAAAACAATTTAATCTGGTAAGAACATCTTTTAGAGCTTAACTAAAAGTATCAACGTTGAGCATTATTCAAGTAAGAAGTTATTTGGGGCAAGATCCTTTGTTAACCCCCACTTTTTGTTTATAATGTATTGCGAAGACTGAGTGCTTTACCAACTCTGAATAATTTAATATGTTTAAATAAACAAGTTATGTTATTTATATATTTTTTATAAAAAGAAACAGAAGAGAAAAATTATAATTATATAAGTGTCAAATTTCTTAAAGGTATATTCGATGAGATTTTGAAATTTAGTAACATTTGAATAAATTTATCGTAATAGTATATTTTTTTAAAGACATCAATCGTGGCGCAAGTTGTAGATTTGATTCCCGCTTGAAGAAATAAAATGTTTAATATTTTCATTATCTTGCTCTTGTAAGGAAGCAAGGCGCGACGTTGAGTTCTGCCGCTCAACACTCAATCCAGAAGTTTGCGGCAAAGAGCGGAACGGAAATGTCTTGAGAAATGGAAACGGAATGTTTCAACGCTGGGTTCCCAGATTCTTTCTGCCTACTACTATGTACGGGATACAGCATGAAGCCACTAGACTAGACTAGTAGATATAGGGAGTGGAGATTCAAATCCCACCGGGGATTCCACTGTAAATTATTGTTATAGATTTTTTTATTAATTTAAGCTTACTCCACGCTTATACAACAATTAAAAAGATTATAGATTGATTAGAAAATAATCGAAAAATAAGACACACACGGTCGTATTAATTCCAGGTTAAGTCTACATAACCGGAGATTATATACCTACGTATATCTTATTTTTATAGACTGGGCAAAAATTCATATAATAAATTATAATAAATATTTTCTTTTTTAGGGTTTCGTTCCTCAAAAGTTAAAAATGGAACCGAGTTTTTCTGTCGAGACCCTTTATCTCTAGATCGCGTGGAGGCGTATTAAATCAAAATTAATATGAAATATTCAGGTCTATGGTCCCTTAACGCACAGTAAAATCAAGCTTCTGAGTTAATCAAAAGATTCGAGCTTTCATGTATCGATATTGCTGTATTTTGTATGTAATTTTGGAAAGCAAAAAATCCGTGAAAAATTATAGACGTTTAAGAAAATAAAAAAATATTCCAAATTTATATTTGTAGTTAATTTTAAGCAAAATGAGTGCACATGCCTACAAGCTTAAGTTTGTCAACTTTTAATTCTGACCTACAATTTTGAAATTGATACGGAACCCTGACTGGTCGAGTCTGACTCACATTTGACCAGCTAGGAGTAACTGGTAGCGTGACATCAAAAATAATATACATACGAGTACAGTGTTGTAAGTACCATCATACAAAATAACTAATACATTGTGTTTTAAAGTGCTTTTTTTCGCATTTGAAACTAAAAGGGTCATTAACCAAATAAATATAAAATGCGAAACAAAACAGTATTTAAAAATGAACATTATTTATTAATTTCAACAATTATTCACTTTATTTTTATTTATTCACTTCACAAATATTGAAATAATTTTACTAGAATTAATTTTGATAACTAACTAAGCACTGACAAAAGGGAAATGTAAAGCTACTTCTACAAAAATATAAAGAAACAGTATTTCTACGAAGTATATTTAAAGACAATATTTTATTCGCAAAAATGGTTTAAAAGCTTTGTATATTCTATCCTACTTAAACTATATTATTATTACAAATGTGAAAGTATATGTGGATGGATGTTTGTTCCACTTTCACACAAAAACTACTGAAATGACTTAGATGAAATTTTATATTATTATATGATAAGCATCAGAATAATAAACATCGGTTACAATTTATGTAGATTTTGTATAAAATAAAAAATAAAAAAAATCAGTTTCACGCTGTATCCCGCACACATCAGAGTAGGCAGAGCGAACCTAGTGTTAAGTCACTCCGTTCCTCACTTTCTGCCGAATTCTGGAGGCATTGCGTGTCGAGTGGCAGAACTCAATGCCGCGCTTTGCCTCAACTCCGGAGCGAAGAAATGGAAATATACATTTAAGTAAATATTTCATCTGCTCGATTGGGGATCGAACCCACAACCAGTCGGTTTTACAGTCACACTTTGTGCCCCTGCGCCACCACCGGCCGATATATATAATTTGGCTATAATATAACAACAAAATTAAGCAGGCGAAGCCCCGCTCAGATCGCTAGTTTCTCATATTCTTGTATTTGTAGCAATGAGTGTGAATAATGAAATGGTTTCCTAAAGGTAATAGATATTCACATTCTCATGGGTTATTTGTATAGTTGTTTATTTTAATACTTTGTAGAATTAGTTCTTCATTTCTAAATAAATATATAAGGGGTCTAGGATATTTAACACGACTGTGACTGTAAACACGACAGTTGTGGGTTCGATTACCACTCCAGGAGATGAATTTTATATTTTTATTTCGTTCTAATAATGAGGCAAAGCGCGGCGTTGAATTTCGTCACTCAACAAGCAACGCCTCCAAGATGTGATAGAAAGTAAAAAATGGAGGTATTTCAATAGGTACGGTGTCCTAACACAAGATTCAAAGGTTCCCTCTGCCTACCCTGCTATTATAAGTGCGGGATACAACGTGAAGCTCACAAAATTATATTTTCCCCCACAATTTTCTACATTAGGTACATATGAAATGGAAAATGACTTTTTCTCTGAGAAATAGCAATAAATGTCGACTTATTGTCATGTAACGAGTAAATGATATGCAAAAAATTCCCCTCGCCCAAACCGTATATAACGGATTTAATCTTAAACAAAGCATTTTGTACTACAATATTGCCGTTGCCGATGCCGTTACGAACTAGTTTCAGTCATTTCGACAACTTCAATTTCTATTTGTTCCTGCGATTATGCGGAACGGAATAAACGAAATTAACATTGCATATGATACAGTGTGTATAAAATTATATGAGATGATACGCAATTCAGAAGGGTTTTGTGTTGGTTACCGCCTAGAATCAAGATTTTCTTCTCGCTGTTCCTTAAAATCATCAACTTCTGCTGTGTAACCAAGCCTTCTTATAGTGAAGCCAGTACTACACCTTTTTCATGCCGTTTCTATATATCTCTATACTTAAAGTGTTGTGTACCATATTTTCGTCTACCATCCTCTAATTTTTATTAAAAGATGCGCTTTGCTAACTCGACTACGAGGACTTCAATATTAGCTCGTTATTGAACTTCGATATTGTGGATAGAATCGGACCGTCTAATACTTAAGATTTGAGTGAATATGTTGGCGATATACACACAACATATCAGAGGAATATGAGATTTGGTATTTTAGTATTTAATCTTAGGTCGTGAGACCAAAAGGATATATATAGTATAATAGTTATATTGGTAAAAGAGGTAGGAAGACCTGGGTTGACCTTCGAAAACACAGTATTAAAGATACTGGAGGAAGATCACGTAAAAAGCATGAGGACCACCGGAATGCATGTATGAAGAGGTTGATGACAATGGACGAGGCTAAAGAGGTATATAGAGACCGTAGCGTTTGGCGCTCCGTTCTCTCTGAGTACCCCGGTAGGGAAAAAGCGTAAAGCTAGTTTAATTTTAATAGATACAAATTCGATCAGTTGTTTACTTTACACATACATACACGTTAAACTGATAGCCTCCTTTTTTGAAAACGGATCAAAATACATCAAAATCTTTAAAATTTTTCAATATATCGCCGTACAATTTCGAGCGATACTCTTATCTGAATCAAACGATCGTAAAAATGTCATTACAGAGTGCGATAAAGGCCAAAATCACGTGTCCCGACCGTTAGAGCCTTTATCTGGCTGAAACTGAGCACTTACTAGCAAACTTATTGGCGTCGTACGCAAAACAAACCCATAAATATTGGTACACAACTTTCAATACTATATGTTCTATAGTATACTACGATTTTTGGATGACTTTACTTGAGTTATGATTTCTTCTTTGTTTTAAAATAAGTAATTCTATTTTTAGCTTCGCGTTCTATCTCGCAAAGCAGGGTAAATAGAGAGAAACTAGTGTTAACACGCTCTTTATCTATCCGTGTAACGCCAAATTTTATAGATATTACACACAGTGGCTAAGCTCCAGAGACAGACACAGAGCGAGAAAATGAAAACAACACCGAGAAGGCATCGAATCCACAACCATCGCATTCACCATCCGATATCAAGAAATTGCTTGATAAGTAACTCAACGTCGTGCTCAGAAATAGTAATCTTTTCACATTTGAAAAGAATACTATTTCTATTTTTACTATTTTAATAAAATCGTGTTTCTACGTCTGCTTAGAGCAAAATAAGATATTTGAAACTGTGGTCTCGTCTCATTCAAAGAGAGTGAGGTATCATGTTTCCTTTGTAAGTGTTCCGCTGAGTACTGAAGAACAAACAATAAAGATTATACATACATATCATAGAGCGAGCAGGGTAAGTTGCCTTTGTGGCGTGACGGAAAAACGTCTGACTATAAATGCAATACTTTTTTTGTAAATTCACGCTGTATCCCGCACTTAGCAGGTTAGACAGAGGAAAGCTAGGAATCTAGTGTTAAGACACTCCATTCCAACTTATACTCTTCCGTTCCCCTTTTTCCGCTGAATTCTGAAGGCTTTTTTTCTCGTTACCACAGCAAAGAAATGAAAATATGATATATTTAATATATATCATATTTTCATTTCTTCCTAAAGGGAATCGAACCTTGTGGGTTGGATGCCTCTGTCGTGTTTGTAGTCGCACGCTTGTGCTGGCCTGGGCCACGACTCGATCGTGCTTGCCTGGGCCACGACGCGATCGTGCTTCATCTCCTACACTTAAAAAAAATACTATAATATTTCTATTTTTACTATTTTAATAAAATCTACGGCAACGCAACGGTTGTGGGGTAAATTTCCACTCGGAAGACTGAATTATTTTGATTTTTTCACTCTGGCAACAAAATAACTCGGTGTATAGTTCAGTCACTCAATACGCAATGCATCAAAAATTGGCCGAAAAGTGGTGGATGGAATGTCTTACCAACAGGTTCCCTTTGCCAATTCTACAATTTACAGGATAAAATATATATTGAAAATAAATAACTAAAGATAATATTTTATAAGAAAAACTAAGTTGCAAGTTGTCTAAGTAGAAATATCGATAAATATATTCTGATCTTCTACTTAATGCGTGTAGTTTGAACTATAACCATATATAAATATTTAAATGGTTATATAAGACGACTTTATTCCAATAACTATAAACAACAGCGACACTAGATGTCTAGACTGTATTTGTTTGGAATACTAACTGAAATAATACTTTTGTTGGAGTTTTTGCGGATAAATTATTTCAAATTACAGAAATTTTGTTGCATTGTTATTTTTTATTATATTAAAAAGAATGTATGACTGATTCTTGTAAAATAATAAGATAGCCAAGCAAGAAGGCAGAAGGCGAAGCCCTATCTACTCGTAAATACAGCATAACAGGTACAGTATACAGGCTGTCCCGTAAGTAGTGAATCAACGGAATATCAGTGATAGACGGGGTCGTAAGCTACAAGCATAATAATATTAGAAATATGTAGGTTTACGAGTTATGATTATTTTTAAACAAATTGAATATTCTCTTACCGCGTTTATAAAATACCTAAAAAAATATAAAAAATATGTTTTTTTTAATTGTTTTTATTATTTATGGTATTAAGGAAATATATTATGCCTTTATAATACATGTGCTATTGGGAAAAAAAATATTACAAATAAAATTATAAGATAAAGTTTACGAAAATCATAGAATAATAATCTTGCAAAGTGAGACTTGAACGAAGCCAGTGAAATATAAAACGCATCATAAGCTTGTGGAATTTTATTTTAAAAACATTTATGGGTTGTGACAAATCAAAAAAAATGTTTCTTACGACAGAACTGTTACTTACCTTAATAAGAAATAATAATTTTGAAAATTACTCAGAATTTCTTAATATTTTTCATAACTATCTTAAGGCATTATCAGTAAAACAAGTAAGCTATTCATATGATAACAGTGAATATAAGGTGTTTAAGGGAACATCGAATGAAATGATGTGGCCGAGTGGATCAACGACAGTGCCAGCACATCTGCAGTTGGGATGGTTGAAAGCATGCAAGTAAATGATAAAATTGCTTCTACATCGACAACAAACGTTCGATCGTTGATTATGAAGAAACACTGGGCAGCAGCAGCGGACATAAGTGTGACGTGTGTGATCGTCTATGATTTGCACCAACAACAGATAAACACTTATCGCTGCTAAAAATACTTTCCCTGAAGAGCCAGTAGGGGACTTTAAGATATTCGGTTAGATGGCCTAATATGATCAATACCCGAGAAGATTTCAAGTTTTATCATGGATTTGTCTGTCGTCACCTACAGTCTGAGAGAGATACGCAGAAGTTGGCTCAGCCTCCGTTGCCAATACTAGTCGTCAAAGGAAATAAGTTTTTTAATAGTGTTGCTGATCATCGGTAGTAAGGATCATTCTTATTACCGTCATTAATGACTGAAACAACGCACTCAGAAATCATATTTTTCTCTACCGGTACAATCATCAATCAAATTTGAATATTTGACAATCACCGAATCATGGGTAGAAAAATTCCATGACAGTGAATGTGCTTAGCCTTAACTTGAGATCATAACGTAATACCGCTAAGAACAGACAAATTGCAACTACAACATCCGTAGCAGTATCATCTTCATTGATTGATGGAGTCGCTATATATCGCAGCATCCAAAAGTTTACTGATTGTAAGACGCAAAATTTGGTGATATCTCTCTAGTAAACGTCTCTCTAGTAAGTTGGCGTTGGCCAAGTTGGCTTTGAAGAAACTGGGGGACATCAGTAGATCGAGACGGTACTTCACGCCAAAACATCGATTGACCCTTTATAGGACCCAGGTTCGGCTTCATATGAAGTACTGTTCTCATCTCTGGGCTGGTGCACCTCAGTATCAGCTTCAACCATTTGATCGCATACAACTTAAAGCAGTTCGATTCAGTGGGGAGCCAATGATCTATGAAAGACTTGACACTTTGGCTTTGTGTAGAGACGTCTCCTCGTTGTGCGTTCTCTACCGCATTTATCATGGGGAGTGTTCTCAAGAACTTTTTGACCCGCCGCCGAATTTTCTAACTGCACAATACGTAAAAAGCTAAACTATAATCCAAGCCATCTGGATACGTGGCACTCCACTACTGTTAAAAGCGCCACGGAATTGTGGAATGGTCTAACTGTGGCAATGTTTCTAGTTTAAAAGCGAGTCTATCTCCACCTTAAAGGCGATCAACGAACCTATACCTCCTCCGAGGTAGTTGGCGGCGGTCATCATTTACCAACAAGTGACCCAAACGCTCGTCTTTTCCATAAAAAAAAGTAACCCGGGTATGGGGTTAGCAGAAATTAACCATTTTATGTTATGTTCGCTGTAAGAATAATCGAAGAATATCGCTAAAAGGATATCTGATTAAGAGCCTGATCTTAGAGACATCAACCTTAAAGTCAACTATCATACCTGATAGTTGACTTTAATGTTGATGTCTTACAAAACCGCTGATTGCACGACTTTATGCTCAGCGAGTTCAATTTGTTTTATATTGAGACCTCTCAAAAAACTTATACGATATATCTTGTATGCCATTTGTGTCGTACTTTTTGTATCCCAATAATCTTGATCTGATCTTGTAATTTCTAAAGTTATATTGTACCAATAATTTATATTATATTTTTCTCGCTCTTATCCTAATTATATAAATAAAAATATGTTATTTAAAAAATAAAACCAGTTTCATAAACGTATTCACGTACAACAAACGGCCGTGTCCATGACATAACCATACTCTAAGTTTTTTTTATCAAATTTTGATTTCAATTCATATTTCAAGCAGTACATTTAAATGACTGAGTGCACTTTAAAATGATTTAAAATAGCTGGTAGCAGTGGACGAGGCAAAATAGATATTCAGAGATAGTAGCGTTTGGTACAACATTCCTTGTGGCTACTATTTTCCCACTTTCCGCTTCATTTTGCAAGACATTCAGAGTTTATTAGTGGAATTTAACGCCGACTTTTGTCTTGATTCCGGAGCGAAAAAAATAACTATTGATGTGTACGTGTTTGCAATTGACTGTGCCACGATCTAAATTAATAATAAATTAATAATTACATTACATTACATAGCTTCACGCTTTATCGCTAGCGGGGTAGTCAGAGAGAACGGAGCGCCAAACGCTACGATCTATATATACCAGCAGCAATACGCCTTTCCACACCCATCTCGTATTTTTCATCTATACTGAACATACTTCCCAGATATACCACTTCATTCACTTTTTCTAACTTTCTTACCATTTACATTGATCTTGCATTCCGTCCTTTCTTCGTCTCTTTCTTTTTTTTTATATTTTAATAATAATAATTATATGAATACTATTTTAATATGTGAAAAAATACTATCTTATCCTTAAATTTTAAATTCAATAGTTTAAGTTGACCAGAATACAATACATTGCATTTTCAACGAACTACGACAAAACTACGGCTATTAAAGCAGCGATTAACATACATACATACAAAATACACAAAAGCTTATTTACAATCATATCGATATTATCTCGTTTTAAAATATTATTATGAAAATTACTGATGGCAGAGCAAAATTTTATAACAACAAGTTACTGTAATGTACGGCAATTTTAAATGTGATCGTCGCAAATTGTAGCGTATTTTAAATGACTGACATTATTATAAAATATATATTTATATACAAGTTTTGTATTATTTAATCGAATGTACGGTTTGAAAGTAAAATAAAATTGTTTTATTATATTTATAGGGCTCCGTATATCAAAGAAAATAAAGAGTATTTTGGATCACTATATTTGCCTGTCCATGTGTCTATATGTGCATTGTGCATACCTTATTACCTATAGACTAGGGGGACTACCTAGACCCGGGACTGCTGTCCCTTGTAGCACAAAAAAAAAGCTTCGAAGTCAACGTAATCAGAAGATAATAATCTACGTAAGATTGTCGCGAAAAGTAGAGAGTACACTCACCAAACTCTCTTTTGTTTTAAAAAAAAGTAAAACTTACCAACAACGTCAAGTCTACTGGTAGCGGTGTAGTGTGGGAAAGTATGTGCGTTTTGTATCACTTCGCAGCTGTAGTTGCCGCTTAACGCCGGCGTCACTCGAAGCAGAACTACGTGAGTTTCATTTGAGTTTAACCTCTGAAAGAAAATTTATATTTAAAAAAAATGATTATACAAATGAAATTACTAATTAAATTGAAAATTCATATTTCTAATCTAAGAATATTTAAGTTCATATTGTGTACGGTAAATCATCGACTCTATAATAAAAACCATTGAGTCTTTCCAAATTGTAGTAGATTTTTTTACAGTTTGTCTGGTATATGAAGAGATGTTAGGTTAAAAAAAACATATTTAAAAATATATATTTATATTTTCATATATCTGGATTAGAACCCGCATCTTTTTCAATTGTCCAACCGCTTATCGCCAATTAAGCCACATGTTTTTATCAAGGTACTTCGTAATTCAATCAATTAATGATTATTAGCATCTCTCTAGAAAGATTTTTACAATTTTTTCTACCCAAAAAAAAAAAATTTTTACATCGTACAGTAGGGAACCTAGTGTTAATTCTGTCATCACTTTCTGCAATATTTTTGAGATATTTCGTGTTGATCACTCTCCTAAGCGAAAGTCAATCGTCGACCGCCATATACATTTTTTTAGCTTCGCACTGTATTTCGAACATAGCAAGCAGAGGTAACTTGGAAACCTAGTGTTAAGACACTTCTTTTCCCCACTTTAAACCGAATTTTGGATTGCGTGTTTAGTGGCTGAACTCAACGCTGCCCTTAGGAAGTAAAAATAGAAATAAATATTTATTTTCCTCAAGTGGGAGTCGAACCCACCTATCACTTTTACAGTCAAATTCAACATACTAACGACGTCACAACGTACACAAAAAAGGTGTCAGTATAAGAACAACAGAAATAAAAAGAACATTTTCGTATTGTAAATTGTAAATTTTAAAGACAATTCTTTGAAACGTTGGTAATGGGATTATGTTTTGCACTTTTATTCCGTATAATTCCTTCAAACGTCTCTAGAATAAAACAAAAGGCGTGTTTCAATAAACGCGCGTTTCTTGGCTCTGAATGGCGATTTACGGATAAAGAGATTAAATGTTCTATATAATATAATACGAATATATAGCATGGCTTTATTTTGTCGTCTATATACGACGGTTGTAAGTTCGATGATCGCTCGAGGGAATATTTATATTTAAAAATATTGTGCGTTACTGGGTTTGATTTTATCAAACTTAGCATCGATTTCCGCTATTGACCATTTACTATCGCAAACATAGAAGAAAATTGGACAGTGGAATGTTTTAACACTAAATTCCCTCTCTATTCTTCACTTATATATGCAAAAGAAGCATATATCAGTGAGAAGTAGGTTACGGAAATTGATGTTAAGATACTCCCTCTCCTATTTTCTGGCCCAATTTTTTTAGACTTTGCATGTTGAGTGTCAAAGACGTGCTTATTCTACCAGAGTGGAGACATTAAAATAATCGATGTACATATAAGTAATATTTTTTACGAAGCCAGTCGTGGTGCAGGTGCAAAAAGGTGTGACTGCAATGCATCAGTTTTGGGTTCGAACTCACTTAAGGGAAATGGTTAAAGTTTATTAATATTTTTATTTCCTCGCTCTGGCAACAAGGCAAAAGCCCGGAGCTGAGTTCCGCCGCTCAACATGCAATGCCTTCGAAATTCGGCGGAAAATGGGAAACGGAGTATCCTCACACTAGGTTCCCTCTGCCTACCCTGCTGTATGCGGGATACAGCGTGAAGCTGATTTTATTATAATATTTAGGGGATGTATCAAATTGAAACAAAAATAATACTTACATCAACTTTAATCCCATTTACAGGCATAACTCGCGTTGTAGGTGACTCTAATGGTGAATACCTATAGAACTCCTGGGTGCCCCGGTACCATTTCACAGAGTAAATTTCACTTTGATGTATTTGATACATGCACGCCATTGTCACGTTTCTACCCTTCTGTACAACCCTTGGTATTATGTTCAGCTCTGTCGTTCGTAGACCTCCAGCTTCTGTAAAAAAATAGAAATTGTGTTATAAAAATAATAATCAAATCAGCTTCACGCTGTATCCCGCAGGGTAGATAGAGGGAATCTAGTGTTAAAACATTTTAGTATCTGAAGACACTCCGTTCCCCAGTTTCCGTCGAATTTTTCGAGGCGTTGCGTGTTGAGTGGCGGAACTTAACGCCAGTCTTTTTGCCTTGTTTGCCAGAGCAAAGAAATGAATGAATATTAATAAATAATAATTCATTATCTCGAGTGGGGATCGAACCCACAATCGTCGCGTTACAGTCAAAACCTTATGCCTCTGTGAAACGACTGCCTCAAAATAAAAATAAAAAGAATTCATATGAAATATGCAGCGAATAATAAAAATACAATTCACATAAATCCATACCTATATTATAAATTCGAAAGTAACTCTGTCTGTCTGTCTGTCTGTCTGTGCCGCAATCAGGGCCAAACCGCTAATTCAATTGCAATAAAATACTCATACAGAGATACTTGAGGGTCTTCGGATGAACATAGGTTACTTTTTTTTCTCATATTTGTAATATTGTCGATATATACTAATATATTAAAATATTTTTCAATTTGACAGGCAATTTATTCCGCCATGTTAATAAC
>JAATLQ010026590.1:27826-40016 GCA_013421005.1 Heliconius erato x Heliconius himera | reverse complement strand
GAGGGGGAGGGGGAGGGGGAGGGGGACGCGCTCGCTTCGTTTGCTAATTCTGTTAGCGTTGTAAGTTGGTTCTTGTTTTACTAGCATCACAACACTAGCATCTATAACTGTGTAATATAAAGTAAGCATCTGAATTTGAACCACTTGATGAAATAATTGTATCTTCATGAAACTTGGCAGTTATACGTTGCTCAGGCTTAGGTGACAATACAACATTGTGACATCAACGGGCTGGGCCCTCCTCCTACTTGATACCGATATCTAATGATCAATCCACAATAACTGTAGAATTCGTTAGAAATGTGATATTTGGTACTCTTGACGCGTTTTTGACAGCAAAATTAGAAGTGGAATTAGGAATCCCCTTGAATCAAAAATGTAACTTTTTAAAAATTATTTTGTTTACTTTTTTCGTGAAAACGTGAAACTCCTGATTAGAGTTGGAACCCATAACCATGACCATCTAATTGCGTTATTAATTTCCATATAATACGCACAATGGCGAAATTGTATCAAAATATATTATAATCTTAATTTGTAATATATTTTGATACAATTCCGGAGCATCATCTCTTCATTTGTTTGTGGAATTATATCCAAAGTTTCGTAACAAAATTCTTTACTTATATAAGTTACGTTCAATCTAAAGGTTAAAGGCTATGCTATTCGACCTCGCTATGACGAATGGACCCAGTCCCCATTGTTTGAGTCGCCTTGCGACTCCCGGGCGTGGACAGTCACGATGCCACCTTATTGAACCTTCTGCTGACGTCGCATCCGGAACAGTACCAGGTTGTTGTCGACGCCCCTTTGGGATCTTCTGACCACTGCCTGGTACGGAGTGTAGTGGCCATTAAGCGCGGCAGCTGCAGATCACCCGTAACTCGTCGCATCTGGCACTACAAGTCAGCAGATTGGCATGGGATGCGTACATTTTGCTTATCTCATCAGTGAGGGTTTGCTTCTGACGATTCTAGTACCTGTGCCGTTGCTGTTGCCGACGTGGCTCTGCCAATCGGTGGCAAATCATGACCTTGGTTTGATACGCCTTGCAAACTTGCTGCCTTTAGCAAACGTCAGGCATATCGGATCTCGGCTGAGGCACTGGATCTGAAGGTTTAAAGAAGCCTTAAAGAGGAAGTGGACAATATGGCTTCCGCCACCGGTAATCTTCTGGCTTACCTAAGCCATCGCTGGGCTGCGGCTAGTGAAAGCAAGGGAGAGGCACTTAGTTTGGACATGGTTAAGGCCTTCGAGCGTGGTGGAATGGGGCGCTCATTGCAAAACTTCCATCCTACGTGCTTCCCGAGAATTTATGCAAGTGGATCGCCAGCTTTCGCACTGGGCGCAACATCAAGGTCGGTATCCACGGTGTTTGCTCGGAATACATTCCGGTGAAAGCTGGCGTCTTGTCCACGACGCTGTTTCTTCTACATATCAATGGCATGTTAGAGGATTCTGGCATTCATTGCTGTGCAGATGATAGTACAGTGGACGCTGCTTACACCGGCCGAGCAAGTCTTTCTCGGGAAAACGTCGACTAGTGCTAAAATAAACTTGTGTCTATTGTTGAGGCATCCTTCGAGAATGTCTCCTCATGGGGTGTAAGGGATTTGGTTCAATTCAACCTCCTGAAGACAAATTGTGTCTGGGTTTTTTAGTGGTAACCACTGACTGAAGACTGGCGCTGGCGACTGGGTTTTTTAGTGGTAACCACTAAAAAACCCAGTCGCCAGCGCCAGTCTTTCAAAACAGTCCCCTTATAGCCACGCCCAGTATCAGTATATTGGGCCTTTATATTTCGAATGACTGCCAGTATCGCGATCATCTCGAAAGCAAGGTCAAGTTGACCTCGAAGAAACTGGGGGTCATCAGCAGAGCGAAACGGTACTTCACGCGAAAACACCGTTTGGCCCTATATAGGGCCCAGGTTCGGCCTCATATATCGGAGTACTGTTCTCATCTCTGGGCTGGTGCACCCCAGTATCAGCTGAACCATTTGATCGTATACAACGTAGAGCCGTTCGAATCATTGCGGACACAATTATCTGTGAAAGGCTGCATACTTTGGCTTTGCGTATAGTCGTCTCCTCGCTGTGCGTTCTCTACCGCATTTTGCTGTTTGCCGCGTTGTTTGACCTGTTACCTGCCGCCGAATTTTTTAACCGCACAGTACGTCTCAAGCTGAAATATCATCCACACCACCTGGATACGTGGCACTCCACTACTGTGCGGTTTCGTAGGAACTTTCTTTCACGCGCCACGGAACTGTGGAATGGCCTTCAAAAAGCGCGTTGCACGGGGCCGTGGGCGGCGGTGATCAATTACCATCAGGTGACCCGAACGCTCGTTTACCTTGTATTTTCCATAATAAAAACTGCTATAAAATTTAACGTTTCTTACTTATGTAATAAACGTGCCATTTTATTGCCGTTTTCGGTGTTTTGAGGAAAATATATAAATTAGACCTTAAACTACAATGCAATACGCGTCCATGGCGAAATTTTAAAAACATTAAGACTATCGTGTGTCTAAAAATTTTATGATAGAGGTGATACGAGGAAATAAGTAGAATTCGTCACATAGAGCCTAAAAATCTAAAAAGGAAATCTTTGTATAAATAAGTATTTTTTAAATTTTAATATTAAGGTATTGTCTAACAATGTTTGTTGTAAAATGAACACCACTTTTTAAGTCTAATATAGCTGAGCAATAGTGTAAGATATTGAATTTTCTTATAAACTTATATAGAATATTATATATAGCAAGGATTTTTTTTTTTTGAAAGAGGTGAAGAAAGGACTGAATGCATACATGTAAATGGTAAGATATTAGAACAAGTAAATGAAGTGGTATACTTGGGAAGTATGTTCAGTAGAAATGGAAGATAGGAGATGGATGTGGAAAGGCGTATTGCTGCCGGTAACAAGGTTAACGGAGCCTTAGCTGTATTGATGAGACGGTGAAACGTCAGCACAGCTGCGCGTTTGGCCGTACATAATGCGGTGTTGGTACCGACGCTGTTATACGGCAGCGAAACGTGGGTATTACAGAAGAAGAATAAAATAAAGATGAATGCTGTGGAGATGAGATCTCTTCGTAAGATATGCGGAGTCAGCTTAGCTGATCGAATCCGCAATGAAGAGGTACACAGAATGGCAGGTACTAGCGAGGATGTCACGGTGAGAATGAAGAAGAACGTGCTCAGCTGGTTTGGGCACGTCGAACGAATGAGTGATGGAAGAATTGCAAAAAAGATTTATGATGGAAAAGTGAGCGGTAAGAGAGGTAAGTGGAGACCTCGGTTGACCTTCTAACTATACCACTGGTTCCCAACTAGTGGTCCGCGGACCACTGGTGGACCAGCCTAAATATGGTCGATGTCGCAACATATGTTTTTGACAATTGAAATTTGAAGTAACTATTGGATTTGAGTAGTTGTCAACCATCCCATTGAACGCTTGTCGTATGCAAGTCGTATACTATATAAATGCAATCAATTACCTACGCTGTGCGCTGTCATTTGTGTCAGTGTCAGTGTAATATTTACTTTTACTTATCTACGTGAGGACGTGAATCGTATATTACTAATTGTTCCATCAATTATCATCAATCATCAATTATATTTCTTGAATTTGTCCGCAAGAAATAAAATCCATAAATAGTAGGTAGGACTCTTTAGGAATTTTCAAGAGTAACAAAACTACGCAGCCGCAAGATTAGATTGGCTTGCGATTGGATAGGGATTAGGTATTATATTCAGGAAGAATAATACTTAAAAAAAAACGTATAGCATTTTGAACATAGCGGAATTTGAATTAACTGAAGTATTTTACGATTTGTCTAATCAATTATTAAGTAACAATCGATATGTTTTGTTTTTTTATATAAAATTTTTAAACGTATTTCTTTACAGATGTACAGCACTAAGAAGAACAGTTTCTTAGAGTTAGCGAGTGAGCGTTTTAACGACGAGTGAGTATTGAACTTTTATATTTCATATCTTAATTTCGCACAGCACAGCGTCGGGCTGTATATGTAAACAGATGGTTGTCAGTTCATCACTGAGAAAATATTTAGATTACTTTCCATTTGCTGCTCTAATAAGTTAGTTGTGCCACTCAACATATCTCAAAAGTTGTGAAACTCGATTTGTACGGAACAGTATGTTAACACGATAACTGCTGTACGCAGGTGTGTACCCTCTCACGGATAGCGTGAATCTGCTTGGTTTAATAATTAATGAGCTTTATTCACTTATATCAATCAAGCACCTAAAATAAATAGAAAAATGTCTTAAGCCATTTGCTATTTACGACAATTAAATAATATACATTCTATTAAATTAATTTAATTTAGTTAAGGCATTTTTAAAGATATTTTTTGTAAGTTTTAAAAATTTTACATACTGGTATATTCTAATATTTCTGGGCAGGCAGAGCAAACTTAGTGTTAAGGCACTCCGTTTCTCTCGCAGTGGTCTTTCTTTGAAATTGCGAGTTATAGTTTCAGTGGCGGAACATAACGCTGCGCTTTGTCTTCTTACCACAGCGAGGAAATGGAAATACTTAATTGCCCCAATTGGGGATCGAGCCCACAAATGTCGTAAATTAAATATTTTTTAACCCAAGATCGTCTCAAAATAGTGACCGAACCTGTTTTTCTATAAATATGTATTGATGTATTTCCAGCACGTGGTGGGACGACGCGCCCGACGACGCCGAGCTGGCCCGCGACGCGCTCGCCGCCTCACGTACGTGCTCGCTTACACAGAGTGTTTGTGTGTCATTCTTAACAATCATTCATTTATTATTTATTTTATTAGAAAAAATACTTCATTATTTTTGGCAAAATATCTTTTAATTATATCGAGGTTATACATTTATACGAAACGAAAACAAAATATTGATGATACTGGAGGTAGCTCACGCCCGGAGGGCATGTTTATTATGTTAGTTGTGCGGGTCGATGACGCTCGACGAGGCGAGAAAAGTACGCAGAAACCGTTCTCTTGGCTACCCCGCTAGGGATAAAGCGTAAAGTTAAAAAGTACTAAAAGTTCTTTGGCGTTTTCAGCGTGGGAGAACACAGGAGTGGCGCAGAGTGCGGAGGGAACGGAGAATGCTGAGAGTGCGGGCGGGGAGGAGGGCTGGGCTCAGTTTGATGCATTCCCCACACACTGCGCTGCTGATCCGTTTTGGGGGGCTTCAGGTATACTATTAACTTTTTAGTTTAAAACCCTATCCCGAGTACTGAGCTGAGGGAACGTAGTGCAAACAGTCCATTCCCCATATTTTTTTGAGACATTGCGTGTTGAGTAACGGAACCCAATGTCCTTATTTGTCTACTGGAGCAGTAAATAGAATAATTCATTCACCAAGTGATTTACAATCTTCATACTTACAATCAGACACAGTTCCACTGCGCCACGACGACAGCCTGAAAATTTGCTTACTAATTTAGTCTCAATAACTCAATGAATTAATCTTTAGTTTCAATATACATTTTATTGAGCCGTTTGATACGAACATAAAGCCTGTTTCTTTAGAACACAGGCAACCATACTGGCGATAAATATATCTGTATACATTGTGGAAGCGTCAGCGCTTCTTTTATGGAAGCAGCATATAGGGTAAAATATTTCAGCCCATACCTATAAACAATTATCAAGGTAACTTAACAGTTTAGACGTAGAATTTATGCTTCATTTCACGATGTTTGTCCAAACTGTATTACGTGTGACGCAATTACGAATAGATACCAATAACGTAAACACCTACTAATACAAAAATACTACTAATCGTCGCCGATCTGCCACTTTTCATTCTCAAAAAAACACTAGAACAGGAAAGAGATATTTCTCGTTCTATTTTACGTAATTCAACATCGCCGCCATAACCTACGACTGGATTTTTTGAATGAAGTGTGTGCGGCGTTATCGCTTAAATAGGTTTGTGACTGTGTGCGTCATTCTTGACAAATAGTATATTATTTATTGCCCACTGCTGGAGATGCTCTTATAAAACCTGTTTGTATGCGAGTAACTAGCTAATTGGAAAAATAATGACTTTGTTCTAAAAACCATTTCAATCTGCGAGTGATTATTGAATGCAATTACTTAAAAATGCAGGATAACAAAGCAATCGGTCTATATGCGCCTTAAGAATTATGATCTCTTACGTGTTTGGATATAGGAACAAATTAAATATTTCTCCACTGGAAAGGGACGAATCTGTAATATATCACAAACCTATTACATGCAATAAGTAATTTGATTTATTCCTGGATACTGCTCCGGTATAATCTTACTTCTTCAAACAGTTATTTAATTCTTTATTGAAATTGGTGTTTGTAGTTAAATTAATGTTTTAAGATTTGAATCTTGGCTATTTTTCAATCTTATTATAGATTGAAAAGTACCAGCATCTATTTGCTATATATATCCTTTAATCCACGTCTAGCTAGTCCACATGTCTCCGTAAGATATTTTTCCTATGGTTCGTATCTACTTCGTCTAATATGGAGGATATCCGATGACCTCACTAACTCCTGTAACATAGTAAAACATTGTTAGGAGTGGGATTTTTGCCAAAGCCAAACTATTTTTACCCACTTAGGCTTACGCATATATTTTGAATTATGTAATGGGCGCTTACAGATATAAATGAAAGGAATAACTACATCAACAGCTGTGTTAATTATATTTATTCAGTTGTATGCATCTTGATTGTCATTAGACATAATGACATACAGCGTCTAGTGGATTGAAGCTACAGTAAAATATATTTTTTATACTACAGTCCTATTAGCCGTTTTAAAATTTATTTTCTTAACTTTAGTACAAAATCTAAAAAAACTCTTAAAGTTATTCAACATTTAATTTTTTTACCACTCTAAAACCTAAATTAAGCATAAAAAATTGTGATAAAAGTATTCTTTCATACATGCAACTGTTTTAATTGATACCTGAAAATTTCAAATTTTGCGACTTATGAGATTTTTGAAATAACTGATTCAATTGTACAATTAATATACCAAGTCGACATTTACTTCTAATGATTGTTATTAGATTTTGTGTCTTAATTTAATTATATTTATAAATAGTTTATTGTTTCATCATTAGTAAATAAAACTGTTATTTCACAGACTCGCAAGAGCAAAACGAATTGAAACAAGGAATGCAAAACATGCATGTGAGCGGGTTCGACGACGACGACAAAGAAACTCTCACGTTCATACTGGCACAGAAAATGCTAGACGCTTTCCAGAATATGAACTCCGACACAGCTGACCCTACAGCTGACCTTTTAGCTGACCCCTCTACAGATCTACAATCGATCAACCCCTCTAGTGACTCCGCGGTTAACCTTCCTAATGACGCCTCGGTCCACACCGCGGCGACCCCTAGTGACCCCCCGGTGGACCGCACGGCGACTAAAAGTGACCCTTCAGTCGACCCTCCGGCGACCTCCGCTAATACCTTGCAAGATTCTCCGCCCAGTACAAGCCAGGAAAGGTGATCTTTTCCCATACATTTGTACCCCTATACAGATTTAACACTATTTTACTATTAATTATATTAATTTTCTACCCCCATCGAGTACATCGCCAAGTAATCACGAACAAAATGTTGTAGTTAAATGTTATTGTAAACTTTCTAAGTAATTGTATTTTTTATTTTAAATAAGTGTTCCACACTAAGGATAGAAAAATATTTTGGGAAACGTATTGAAAATTGAACGGTCACCAAACCATACGTGACCCATAAAGATGGTCGGAGCGCTTGGATGGTTTCCGAGAGGTGCGGGTTTAAATCCACGCTATGTTCAAATGTTTGTACGTCTTCTAAAATCTTATCTCTACCTTTATATGTATTATATATGTAATAATACAGTTTTAATATAGTAAGCCATTTTTGTCCATATATTAATTAGTATTTGTATTTTGTAAATTTGTGACTTAAAGCAGTGCTTCTTTTATAAACTTTGTATATAAGTAAACTAAGTATTCGTATTCATATGTCGATATATATTCGATATCTTCACCATAATCACTTCATAAAATCAAGTTAAGATAGGTCCGTTTGTGATTGAGATCCAGTGTTCTAATTTCTATAGATATTTAATAACTATTTATTACTGTCAGTGCGTAGCGCGACGGCACAGCGCTTGACTGTATTCGCGGCGGTTGTGGATTCTATTCCTATACGAGGAATAGGAATAATTACAAACAGATACAAATGAGATTGGCACTTATCACAAACGGTATTTTTACTTGACTTGATGTAGTATATATAATATTAATTATAATATGGAAATATGTAATAGTCTACGATCTGTGATGTCGAAACATACATTTATTTTATATTGTCCATACTTCATTGTATGTATGTTGATTTCTTTAATTCCTTATTGTTAAAGTTTTAGTTGAACCAAATTTAGTTTTAGCTTTGTCTGTTTGTTTGTGTATAATCTGTGGGTTATCACGAGTTATATTTATATATATATTAAAAAACTTATATTAAAAATAATCGCTAATAATATGTTCAAATGAATGAAGAAGAGTGCCTATAATTTTGGCTTTAAAAAATATTATTTACATTTTGTTACACTGGACTTTGTTGAAGTAAAAACATATAAATAATGTTTTTATAAAACAAATAATGAGATATTTGATATCTATTTTGAATATATCTCGGGTGGACTTATCGCTTTTTAAATTCAATATCAATGAAGTATCATACTTATTACTCTGTGTTGTATTCCGCCACACAACGGAGCGCGGGAACCAGCTACAGCGTTCTTTTATTTATATTTCATGTTTATGCCTTACCGCTTTATAATTCTATTATAATCATTACGCAATTTCCGAATATCATGATATAGATTTTAGTCAAAAGTCCACCTGTGATATTGAGTCATAAGAGAAAAAAAACAGTTTTAATTGAAATCTTGAGCTTAAGTATGTAATCGTCAATCAGTGAGGACGTACTGTGATCGCGTGTAAATAATAGCTTGTCCGTGTATGTATGTATATGTATGTATGTATATATGTGTGTAACCATCGCTTATACTTTGTGAAATATGGCAAACAGTTGTATGTTTTTTTTTCCTATTATAATGGATTAGTAAAGATCGACTTGAATATTTATTTCACCGATTTTTTTAATTAACATTTACAAAGACAATTGTATAATTAATAAATTTCTATTGTGGTATATGGCGATGGCTACAGATATTATGTAAAGAAAATGAATTTCCATTTCATATACAGTGTGAAAGCGTCAGCGCTCCTTTTACAGCATATAGGGTAAAATATTTTAAACCCATACCTAGAAATTAATCAAGATACCTCAATACGTTTAGACGTGGGGTATTTTTTTCATTTCACGATGTTTATAAATACTTCGTGTGACGCAGTTACGCATAGATACCAATAACGTAAACACATACTACTACAAAAATACTACTAAAGGTTAAACAACTTTGAACTTTACCGCCAATACCTACGATCTCGGATGCGGTATGCGGCGGTTTCCCTTTGATAGGTTTATATGTGCGTGCGTCGTTCTTGACATATGGCGTTTTATATTACAACAATAATTTTATTATTTAAAAAAATCATTTTTTCATTTTGGAAAAAAAATAGTTGTATTAGGCTTTTATAGAGTAGTTAAAACTGTGGTATCATTTAAAGTTGTGCTGACAAAAACACTCTGTATATCTGGGAAGCACATTATAAATAATTGTAACGTATACGCAATAAGCAGTAATATCAACTAAATAATTTAACAACATGGGGCAATTATCGCTTCTCGTTTCGTAACGGGTTCTTTTTATATACATTTTTTTAATTTTAAAAATTAACAATATTTTTTTCATATTCAACTTTTAAATGAAATCTTGAGCTTAAGTATGTAATTGTCAATCAGTGAAGTCGTACTGTGATCTCGTGTAAATAGCTTGTCCGTGTATGTACGTATGTATGTATATAATATCTATATTCTATAGCCATCGTTAATACTCTGTGAAATATACTATAATATATTTGTAAATCGACATCAATATCCTTTTTAATTATTAATCAATTATACTTACAGACGTCGATAGCTATAGATTATATTAAAAAATGAAGTAATATGAATAAGAGGGTTATTCATAATTTAGAAATAACTGATATGTACGTTACGTGTTCGCGAGAGTCAATAATATGATAACGCGTCTGTCACATCATTTTAAGTATAAAATTTTATTCGATGTTAATATTTAAGATCGCTTCGGACGGTCTCATACGTGTTCAATTGAAATCCATTATATTATAGAGTATTTACGTTACAACATTGTTGTAACGTAATACAATGGTATTACGTAGGTAATTCGTAGAGGGGCCTGTTCCTTGTATACAGAAAATAACAATAATTTTATTTTTATACGAGCCGGTAAGGGCCACCCATAGATCACACGCCACACGTCATTGGAAGGAGTCGACGAAGTATGTCATCATCTATATCGGCGTTGCCACACGTCCCGATTCTTAGTGAATATTCCACGCACTTAGATAATTGTTTTATAGTAACTTTATTTTTTGTAATAAGTTACTAACAATTGTAGAGACCAATGTCCCGCTTTTCTCCTAGACAAAACCTGGCAACGCTGATCTATAACTATATCATGGACATCGTGGTGGATGGTCCACACATGGTAAAGCAAAAATATATATATTATAAATATATATTATTATGAACAGGCTTCTTCAAGCGTCGTAACATGTTAAATGTCGCTCGTTGGTATTCATCGTCGTAACCATATCGAATGCTATATCAGTCGACATATCGATTACGCTGATTATTTTTGAATTTCTGTCAACTTATCATAGTTACACATAAAAAACTGATATCGTTCGTGCAATTAAAATCGATATCCAAATATCGGAATCGTAATACCCTCTCTTTGGTATCGACTAACAAAGTAAGAGCTGTAGTAGTTTGTTATCGTTGTTGATATTATCTCGTTTGTTAGTTGACGAATTATTTTCTATATAAATGTGTAATATAATCGATTATTTTTTAAATGTTTTAAATTGAAATTCTACACGCGCGTGTTAATATATTGGATATTTAAATAATTGGGAAACGTCGAGTTGCCGTAAGCGTTGCTTGATTTGATTAGGGCAGTGTCAGGAAGTGGATTTGAGAGACAGAGTAACGACACTTGCAACGACATCTCTACTAACGTATTTTTGTATCAACGTCGATTGTGTTATACTATTTTCTATTTTTTAATTTAAGTAAAACCTAATTGATTACTTTTTTATAAACCGTGCGATAAGAAATGAAATATTTTTATAGTTATTTCTGTATGTACATTTATGGAAATTTTATTTGTATTATGACACAGTAATGAATTATTGTAATAATTGTCATCTGCCTTACGTGTTAAGCTTTGAATTCCTATTCCTTCTATTGATCTGTATTTTTTAGTTATTTTATTGATATATTACATAAGAAAATAATTATAATACTTGATATGTTACTAAATCCAAAAAGAAACGGCAAATGGAATTCCAACTAAACAATATAAAAAAAAAGCAAGTTAACTCTAAAAAATATAAACTGTGTATAAAATATTTTATTTCCATTATAATATAAGTCAATATAGTAGTTGTACATCTCACGTTCTATACATATTAAGAATCCATATCGTTTGTCCGTCTGTCCCTCGTGGCCCGTCTCCTCTCTGTCAGTAACTGTAAGTACCTACGTGTTTGTGATTGTGTAACCGATTGTGATGTGCGAACTGAGGTGCACCGAGACATCGCTTCTGCATTGATTCGATTTTCAGAATATCATTTTTTTTTAAATATTTCAGGAAATTTAAATTATTTAATTTAAAAATATGTCGAAAGTCGTGTTGTTTTAATATAGAGGCGAGGTTTCGAAACACGTGCCCCTCAAAGGTGCTAAATGTAAGATTATATGCGTTGCACTTTTTTCTTGTTCTTACCGTCGTGGCCGACAGCGATTCCGACGCTTTATTTATTTCTTATATTAAAAGTATGAGAAAAAATAAAATGACTATATAATAGAAAGAATTTATAGATGTCGGTTGTTTGCCAAAGCCCTGCCCTCGCAGTGTCGCCGCACATTGCAACTTACTGTACTTAGTAAGGACGCGATAACTTAACCATATTT
>JAATLQ010026590.1:3776-23927 GCA_013421005.1 Heliconius erato x Heliconius himera | reverse complement strand
AATAAATAATACGCGAAAGACAAAACAAGAAAACGACGCCTCAACGGCGCTAAAACATCTTGAAAAGAGAGTAACAAAATTATTGTCATCCAATGCTTAAATTTTCAATCATTTAAGTTTATATTATTTAGTTTAATTATCACTTTATACAGATCAACATTCACAATAACTATAGTTAACTCGTCCGCTCGATCGTATCTATAAAAAATTACAACTACTTAACCCGAGTGAAGGTAGCAATAGTAGATAATCTGAGGCGAGCCTCGCCGGCCGCCGGTGACCGCGTGAGAACACGATGGGAACAGTGCGTTATAGAGAAACCACTACGATACGTACGTACTTTGTATAAAAACATTAATTTTATTATGTTAATGTTGTATTTACACGCTAGCGCACGCGCGCCGTGCTCCGCGACATGCTCCCCGACATGCGGACAACAGATAATACAGAAAGAATATTTTAACGTAACACTAAGGAAATTGTTTCAATTTATAATTAAAACGTATTAAAATTTGAACGTAGCGGTGTTTGAACACGCGCCTCTGGGAAACCGTCCAAACGCTCGTCGCCAATTGAACCATAAGTCCTTAGCGAGATACTTCGAAATTGTAATATGCTTATTTCAACTTTTAAAATTGAATTTAGAAAAAAAACAATAGATTTATACAATATAATTGGAAAATTTAATAAAAGCATCTATAACAAAAATAAAAAATTCCGCCTGTCAGAAAGCAAGACGGTGAAGTACATGAGGCACAGAATAATTGAACGACTCGCGGCGAAGAGAGAGAGAGAGAGAGAGAGATCGCTCGGTGATTGTGTCACTGTGTGTGGAGGATTGTGCGCTTATTCAATAGTAGTTACGCGATATAGCCCCGTATTCATAAACACCCCCCGTCCACCGCATAGACTCTGCCGCATCGACTCTGCTAAATAATCGGCAAGAATGTGTACAATTATATGACATATACTTATAACTCCTCTGTGTATAGTCTATACATACAGAAGTAGCTTATATAGTAAGTTGCAGGTGATTTATGAATACCAAGTGTAAGTAATATACTACGTAAGGTTACTGAAGATCGCTAAGCTCTACGTGAAACGCCAAGACGGCCTCTAATTCGTCAAAACGACCATTTACAAACTTCAATTTCAATAGAAAACACTCGATCCTCGTCTCGATATGTACGCTCGTCTTCCCTAACTTTAAATGTTACCAGTACTGATATACATATTCATACGTCTACAATATACTGCTGCAGTGGGTTTCGGTGGTTACAATTCAATATATTAAAAACTTCAGCTATAGACAATGCATGTTTAGAATAGTATCGTTTACTGTCGCTCGCTCACAGCTGGTACCACTTCTTGTCCTTGTACTTGAGCATCAGTTGGTGCGCCGACGACGAGAACTCGGAAGCCTGTAAGTCAACATTTTAAAAGGTTTTATTCATAAGATTACAACTTACATAATATGTTTTAAACTATTAGGTAGATATTCAACTATTATATTATTTTTTTTAAATTTACACTTTTAAAGGATAACCCACTCGCTCAATGGAAAAAGTTAACGAATAACTAAGGTCCAGACACTTCTTAACACGCTTCAGTAACTTCCCAATTCACATATGTTAATAAATCTGAGTAAGAAAATTTTGAAACGCTACTTTGATATACTTCTTGCCGTCCAACTTATAAAATTGCACACGTTTTTGCACTGCGTTCCGACGGCAATACGATCAGTACGTAAACTTGCATTTTTTCCAGAAAGAATAAATATAATGTAATTAAAAAGCGGAGACCTGTGAAGACATCCGCTCGGCGCGGTCCTCGAGCTGCGACAGCTTGTCGCCGCGCTCCAGCACGAGCTGGTGCGCGCGCGCCACCTCGCCGGCGGCCGCGGTCGCGCGCGCGCCCGCCGCCTCCAGCCCCGCCGCGCCCGGGATGTGCTTGGCCACGCTGCGGCTCGGCTTGCCGCTGCCCTCCCCGACTGCGCACGGGTTGTTGTTCGCATTATTTGGAAGTCATGTCTCAATTACATGAACATTTAATCCACTAAACTTACACAATTCTTCTCTATCGAGCGGTCTGGCACCGCCTCCGAACAACCCTCTGAAGAAACTCTCTTTGGGCGGCTCTGGCATATCCCGCGGCAAGAACAGCTCACCGATCATTTCATTTAACTGTTGACTGAAATGTGCATCGAAAGAGTTTATGAAAATTTCATAATAGAAGGTAATTGTAATAAAAACTAATGTGGCAATCTCAGGAAGTGCTAGATCTTAGGATTGGATAGACGGTTTATCTAGAAAGCTCATATTAAATCATGTTATTCTTTATTTAATTAGGCAACTACAAGCACTGAGTTATCGTGTACATGGTATATATATGTCAGTAGTGTCAGTAACTATGAGGAGAAGGATCTTCAGGAGGGAATTTCTTGCCTGATAATAATTCATCAAATTAATCAAAACTTGCTGGTTCTAATCTCATCCGGAAATGACCAATATATAACCAATATAAACTAGCGCTATATTTCATATTGCCCAACCGGCGCTACAAAGGCAGTTTTCTTGATGGAATTTTCTGCTAGAGCAGTGGTTCCCAACCAGTGGTCTGCGGACCACTAGTGGTCCGCCGAAGCCTTAATATGGTCCGCGAGCGATTTTAATTTTATGACGAGATGGTGAGGCGAAGTTTCTGTTTAATTATTACAGTTATTTTTTATTATACCTACATGCTTAGTGGTCCCTGCTACCAAGAATGATATAAATGTGGTCCTTGATCAAGAAAACGTTGGGAACCCCTCTGCCAGAGGAATACCGTGAAAACCAGAAGCTATATCTAAGCAACTGTAATAACGAGCTTTGCCTAACCTATCAATTTGATCCGCTGTGAAATAATAATAAAGCCCTTTATTCCAAATCTTAGTTTACATTTCAAATGTTGTTAGCAGTGTTAGTGGTACTTATATAACATTACATGTTTAAAGTAAAGCCCATCGCCATTTCAGTCTAGGTGAGCGCGTCTTTTACGTTTATTTTTTTCCTTATGTATTTCCTTCGTACTGTTTTTAAATATAAAATTTGTAAATTCTCTCTTTTTGTCAAAATTCATAATTGTAAGTCTACGGGAAACATCCTATAGGTATTGATTACGGGGCGAATAAAGTTGACTAAACTTAAATTTGCGTTGAACTCATTTTATATAAAATTAATAGCTACAAATATTTCACTCACTTTCCGTAATAATTCCTTTAGTCGTATTGTAAGATTTCACTTTGTGCAGGTGTAGGTGTGCGGGAAGTACCCGGTTATGGGTTTGATTATGCAGACAATTTCATACAACATGCAGCAAAAATAAGCATGAATGGTCATCATCTTTTGACTGCGTTGACTTAGAAGCTAAATTTTTTTGTACTCAAAGATAGCCGAATGAATTTCAGCTTGATACATCAACGCAATCTCGAAATAAATGGTCTTGATAGACGACAATAACAATAGGATCCTATAAGAATCCGTTTTTACTTTTTGAGGTATGGAACTTTAAAAAAAGGTGTTGCATAATTACCAGAACTCAGCGTCGATAGTGAACTTCTGTATCTCCGTGGGCGAGGCGAGGTAGAGGCCGTGGCCGCGGTTGCTGAAGCAGAACGTCTTCGCTATTCTGTAACGTCACGGGCACGCCAGTTATGGGAGATGCTAGACACTCATTTATTTTATGAATTAGGGACTATCTAGTCTTAAACTGAACTTACAAACACATACAAATATATATAACTACAATAACACGCAGTTTGTCATTTGTCACTCAGCAAACGTCACATTATAAAGATGAGAGAAGAAGAAGAAAGAGAGAAGTGTTAAAGGGATATAATGAATCTGTTTTGCTACTGTAGGTGCTGCAGTAGGTGGCATACGATCGCGGCTATCCTTTAAACATATCTCTATCAGTATGACGTATAAAAATACGTCAGAATATAATACGTGTTAGTAAGTTGTTTATTTAATAATCGGTAAAATTTTAATAGTTTGTACATAATAATTTCAGCGGAGAGTATTTTCTTGTTTCGTACTTTATAGAGTATGTTATAGTAGTCAGGTTTGAGTTTTTAAACTTTTTTTTTAGTTAACTTATTTTTCAATTTGGAGTTATGTAAATTTGAATTAGGTATATTTATTATGCGGAACAGATAGCAGTTAAAGTTTTATTGTCTCTTATTGTATTTAATTAGTTTAGAAATGAGTTGATAAATTCTTGCAATTATCAGGCAAGCGAAGCCGTGAGCAACAACTAATAAATAAATCAAACAAATCAGCTTCACGCTGTATCCCGCATACAGCAGGGTAGGCAGAGGGAACCTAGTGTTGAGTTTCCTACTTTCTGCCGAATTCTGGAGGCATTGTGTGTTGAGTGGCAGAACTCAATGCAGCGCTTAGCCTCGACTCCAGAGATAAGAAATGGAAATATAAGTTTAAGTGAATATTTCATCTCCTCGAGTGGGGATCGAACCCACAACCAATCGGTTTTATAGTCACACTTTGTGCCGTTGCGCCACGACTTGCCTCAAATATATAAATATTATTAGCGACAGCTAATAATATTTATATATTTGAAATGTGCTAAGAAAGTCTCTTAAAGGGGACTGAAGTCAATTTAACGTGACCTCATGTAACCAGTAACCAGCAGACGATCAAGAGTATTCTAACGACACCTCATTTGTCTAACTATGATACCTAGTTTAGAAGTTATGAGGGAACAGAACATCCATACCCATATACATACATACTTACACTACTACTACTCCTTTTTGCTTCGCCGTATTCGAGAAAAGAATATACAGGGTGGAAGAGGCAGCGCTTCTTTTACGGAAACAGCATATAGAGTAAGATATTTCAAACCTATACATAAAGAAATTAATCAAGATGCCTCAACAGTTTGGACGTAGGATTTTTTTTCATTTCGCGATTTTTATCCATACCTATATTTCGTGTGATGCAATTACGTATACATCCCAATAACATAAATACTTACTACTACAAAAATACTACTAAAGGTTTAAACAACTTTGAACTTTATCGCCAATACCTACGACTCGATTTCGGAATGAGGCGCGTGCGGCGGTGTTCCTTTGATAGGTTTATGTGTGCGTGCGTCGTCCTTACAAGAAATCTCAGAAAATGAGTCATCGATTTAAAAGCAGCTTTCACTATTGTATTTTGGCAAACTAATATTTAGTGCTTTATTTTTGGTTCATAAATAAAAAACTTACGTCAATATAAAGAATTACATTCGACAATATTGCTACAGAATAAGTGTTTTAATTGAATTGGCTAAACCTTTACTTATCAGTGCATGGATATTGTCTTTAAAATAATAACGTTAATAGATCACGAAAGTAATTCAGATGATAAAATTAATAATTGAGTCTTACAAACGAGCGAAGCCGCAAGCGGGTGCTAGTAATAAATTAACAATATAATTTTAAATCGCCTTTAAAAAGGAAACGATTTCACCTTAAATCGACGACTAATGTTTAGTCGATTTTGATCTGTTCTTAAAAGAACTGTTGTCATTTCCTTTAGAATTGAATGGAATACCAACATTAAAAAAATATGCAAGATTTATTTTTTATAAGCTTCACGCTGTATCCCGCACACTCCAGGGTAGGCAGAGGGAGCCTAGTGTTAAGACACTCTGTTCCCCACTTTCTGCCGAATTCGGAGGCATTGCGTGTAGAGTGGCAGAACTCAACGCCATATATGCAAGATTTTTACGAAATAATGATTTTGACGGCTATATAAAAACTTTCCGATAAATTTAATTATTTTTTTTATACTGGATGGTTCTAATCAAAAATTCCTATAATGTAAATTGTTTTCAGTTGCATACATATAGACAGATGGTATTTTTACTTTTATGAACTTGTATATATATTATATATTATAATTACATAAATTATTTTTTTGAAAGAGATCAAGAAAGGATGGAATGTAAAATCAGTGTAAATGGTAAGATAGATTAGAACAAGTGAATGAAGTGGTATATTTGGGAAGTATGTTCAGTAGAGATGGAAGATACAAGATGGATGTGGAAAGGCGTATTGCTGCCGGTAACAGGGTTAACGGAGCCTTAGCTGCATTGATGAGACGGCGAAACACAATGCAGTTGGTTGGTACCGACGCTGTTATACGAACAGCGAAACAGATTACAGAAGAAGAATGTAAGAACGATGAATGCCGTGGAGATGCGATCTCTTCGTAGGATATTCGCGAAGTCAGCTTAGCTGATCGAATCCGCAATGAAGACAGTGACTTTGAAAACACAGTATCAAGGATACTGGAGGAAGGTCACGTAAAAATCATGAGGATCCCCCGGAGGGCATGTATGAAGAGGTTGATGACAGTGGACGAGGCGAAAGAGGTATTTAGAGACCGTAGCGTTTGGGGCTCCGTTCTGTCTGACTATCCCATTAGGGATAAAGCGTGAAGCTAAGCAAAGTTAAGTATATAAAATAATTTTTAATATTTATTTATTATTATTATTATTTTTTGCTCATTCTATTTTTATGTCATTATGATTACCTATTTATGTGTTTGTAAGTTCAGTTTTACATTAGATCATCTATACTTCCCATCAATAATTTCATTTTTAAAATGTACGAGTACGAGAATTAATAAATATGCAATAAAATATATGTATATAAAATGTAATTTCTTGTAATTATAATATTACTGTATACATTTTAATATATGTTAAATATAGCATTTGTAGATTAGTTTTTTAGGCTACGTTTGTTAATGTTTTGAAACGAAAAATGGTTTTCTACGTAGAAATTGTTAAAGAAAAATATTAATTAGTACTCAAATTTTTTCTTACCTTCACATTCCTCAGTAACTTCTGTCAGAAATACTTTATAAGTTACAAATATCTACTAAACATTAGAAGCATAAATGCAAGTGTTTTATATGAAAATGCTGAAGTGAAAGAATAGTTCAAGAACATTCAAAGCTGCATGCTTTACGATAAGTAAGAAATCAGAGAAATTGTAGAGCAATGTAGAGTACTAAGAGACATAGAAGGCGGAAAAGGAAGAGATACTGTGTGGAGTATAATGTAAGACAGAAAATAATGTATGTACACAATGTGCGTCAGTGGGAGAGTACGAGGGCGAGGTGTAGTGTTCACGTGGGGGTCGTATATTAGGAGCCGGGGCGGTTTCAAGCAGTTGACGGCAAGCAACGGACGGACTAGACCGATTTGAGGAGAAATTTTGAGTCTAAAGATACTATATTGTGTTTTGAGACATTCTCCTACAGGCGTTGTTCTAGTTTTATCATGTTTATCTAAACATTAAAAAATCAACTATAAGGCCAATCGTTTCTTTGCTATAATGTCTTAAAACTATGTGTATCTTCATTAAAACGTGCCAATTTATATATAAAAAAGGTAAACTAGATCAATAGTCAATAAGATGAAATAGTAGTAGATAGTCCACGTCCAGGGTAGGGGGTGACGCAGGGGTGGGGTCGAAAGCGGATAACATGAAACACTAATATGTCTAACAGAGGACGCGGTCACACCACAGGGTACATGGAGGTCATGATATGACTAACGCAATTCCGCTATGAACGAAGACTTACTGATCCGTGTCCTCGTTAACTATCAGTTGCTGGCCCCAAATGGAGAGCATTGGGTCTACGATACCCCTCTGTTTGGACTGTGTCTGGAAGCTACCAGGAACACAGGCACCGGTCAGTTACAAGAGTAGCGCGGCTCTCGTAGCGCTGCCACTGCACCGACACTGTACAGTGGCAGCGCGACCGCCGCGGTTGTAATGCGTGTTATACAGATGTCATAATGCTCATGAGTCAACTAGTGATGCACCATTACCACTATTATGCATCGGATGTTGGGCACATTCAATAGTATCGGGTTAGTGTCTTACACGAATCAGCACCAAGTCAGCAAATGTGGCCTCGTTCGTTTGTTGTGTCGTGTTGTATGTCCGATATTATTCAACTTAAAAATAGATGAAGAGTGCCAAATATCGAAAGCACAGGAAGTGCTCCATAGATTTGCAAAATTTAGCCTACTTTGTGATCAGAAATAGCGCGTTAGCCATCAACAGCTCGGTGCTGGCCGTGTCAGGTCAGATGACACCTGCACTTGTCTGGTGCACGTCCCCGGCGGGCGGGATTGTGCGAGGAAGTCGTGCACCAAACAAGTGCGCTCTTCTAACATCGATCATACTTAAATGAAGTCTTTTGGTCGGCTCCCAAATGATAAAATAGCAGATGTACAATGTTTGATCAGTGGCTAATGGATGCGTAAATTGTAAAATGACAAATTTAAAATTTCTTTTAGCGTAAAAGTACAGCATTCTCATGCCGATATTGCGAAGCTAGTTGAATCTAAGGTATACATGTAAGTATGTAAAAACAAGCCGTTTATCATTTAGTGCCTTTATCGAGTGCGTGGAAATCGTCTAAGTGTCAGTGTCTCCACAGGGTTCGAGCCTCGACACCAATTCATTCATTGTCATTGCTTGCTCAGAGGTAAAAATTTTACTTAAGTTTAAAGCGAAACAAGGAGGCTGAATATGTCACATTTTATCCCTAAATTAATGTTTCATATATTTAAAACATTTAATATTTTAGCTATTTATACAGCGTCGGTATTTCGCAGAATAAAAAATTTAGAGAGAATGAAAAGGTGGCAGTTATTGGGGGTTCGTTTTCACCTGAGTTCGGAGAGTGGCAGGAAGTCTGCGTGTACTAGCGGCCGCAGCGAGGGCAGGCTGTAGGCCGCCAGGTGACCCGTCGATAAATAGTTAACTAAACATACGCTGTCTGAAACAAATAATATTTAAATCTCAATAATATTTAAAGAGAGTTACGACGTAAGGTACCGATTTGGTAAGGTGCACTTATAAGGGTACCTTTTAAACTGACAATTTCCGATTTAACAACAAAGTCAGTATCAACAATTTGTTGGCGATAGACACAGTTCTGGCTGGGCAAGGCTACGACACGCGCTTGTTTTTCTGATGCAATGACCACGAACTGTCGGTCAGCGGCGGACTCCGTGCCGGCCGGCGTCGGGCTCATGTGGCTGCTGCTGGAGCCCTGCTTGGTGGGCGTGCGCTCTCGGCGCTCACGACCCTGAAATATTATTTAATAATTATTAATAATATATCAATTATTATGCATGCATAACACTTAATTTATCTATTTTTTTTTCACAAAAGAATGTCTTTTTATGATTACTTACATCTTTACTGTCATCTTTCCAGCTCTCATACGAATAAGGAATTAAAGCACCATTACAGTCTAAAAATGACATCGCTAATATTGAACCTTTTAACCTAAATATAGGACCACCTGTAAAATAAAATACACAATTAGCGCTTTGGTTGTAAAATGTCTATTCTCTCATAAAAAAACAAATTACCACTAGTAGAAATAACAACTGGTTGTGTATGTCGGAGATCAGCTTCTGGCAAACTAATCATCATTGTCAACACAGAACCTAACGTCGTTCCGATCCACAATGTAGGCAGCAACGTTGTTGGGTCTTAAAAATAAAAATTTGATATTAATAAAAGAGAAATTTAAACTTTGAATCAGTTTCACGCTGTATCCCACGTAAAGCCTACCCTGGCAGAGAATTTAAACTTTTGTTTAGATTACATTAAAAATATTATAAACTAAATTGAGTCACTCTTTGGCCAGTCGAGAGGCAGGAGCACAAGTGTGTGACTGTAAACGCGACTGGTCTTGTGTTCAATCTCCACTCGAGGAAATAAAATTTTATTTTCATTTCTTCGTTCTGGTGTCGAGGCAAAGTGCGGCGTTGAGTTCCCCCACTTGACACGCAATACGTCCAGAACTCGGTGAGGAATGGAGTGTCTTAACAGTAGGTTCCCCCTGCCGTTCCTGCTGTGTGTATATCGGGATGTATAGCGTGAAGCTGAAAAAAACAGGCTTACCGGACTTCTTGGTATAGCTGTCAGCGAAGGCTAAGCACTGAATGCCTTCCTGTGATATGTTCTCGAGACTCGACATTGAGCTGGAGCGCGAGCGCGAGAAAGAGCTGTCCAGCTTGTCTACGCGGCCGGTTGGTGTAATACAAATAGATTATCCTTCCGCTTAGTTTCAAAAACCGCCAAAAGTCCAATACCACACATGTGGTAAAGCACCCTTAGCATCGACAGTGGTCGAGGCTGTTTACATTATACATATAATAATAAAAACAAAATTTAGGATACAGGACATATAATATAGGGAATATCCAAATTGGATAACTACAATACACGTAACATCCTTTACCACTGTTGCGATAATATCTACAGATTGCATTCTAGAGCTAGCTTGTTGTGCGGTTGTGAAATCAGCTGAAACCATCATTCAGCAGTGAGGAATATAAAAAAGATATCGGTATTATATATATAAAATATTAAAAAAGGAATCATGCTACAGCAGTATCGTTGCATGCCCGTCCAATCTCAGCTTATTTGCACAACTAGTCTTTTAATTTGTTTAGTACATTTCAAATACTCATTGTCGTTTAGCTTATGATATAAATATAGATTCTATGAGTCATTCAAATAGAGTTCATGATAGAGTTGGTACTTATGTTAGACACTTCAAGCAAGGTAGATGGAAGCATTTAATGAAGCGAAACAACATCAGGATGAATAGAATGAGGCATTCATGATAAAGACGGTCAGGGATGAAAATGTTAATTGCAAAGAGTGAAGTTGTATCCAAGCGGGGTGTATTTGGGGGCCACAATGACACCCTTTTAACACTATACCTTTATATTCTAACGTCTATCAATCGCAAACTTGACAATTTTTATAATAACCCTTTTACTACGAGTTGATTAGTTACTCCTAAACATTCCTACAAAATATAACACATGTCACTAGAACCAAGCGTTCGAGGACGGACAGACAAGTTTAGTGCAATAGAAAACAAAAACTACTGTGTTGAGAAATGGAGCGGTGAGTCGCTAGCGGCGCATGCGTCTACTGCGGTATAAAAAGAGTACTGTAAGCATACATAGACATAAGGACAGCCGTATATAGAGGCAGCCAAAAACGAGCCATATAAACTTTTTGCTTTGTGGTCGAGCTAGAAACAAAAAGATAATGTCATGTACTCAACAGCGTTTAATAAAAATAGTTATAATAATCTGCAGTCAAGTGATACTTTAGACAGCACTTGATGTAAAGTTGTTCTGTACGAAATAGAAAAATATGTTGCGGGCAAAATGCAAAAAAAAACATATAATGTGACCGCTCGTGATTAGTAAATATCGAACTTTTGAATACAAATAATTAATTATTAATAAGAAATAATTTAAAATCATACAGATCGTGTCTCGTAAACAATATAGAAAGCCTCGCTCATAGAATGCACATATAACAAACAAACTCCGTTGGTACGCTTAGAGCAAGTGATAGAGTAGGAAAGAGATAGTTTTTAGTAGTAAGTCACCTTTTCTTAAATCTAAGAGTCATGCCGGAAGTCGCCGTGTGCAGTTAGTTGAGGTGCAGTGTGGAAACATCGTAAGGTAGTCACAGCCACAATTTCGACGCTAATAGTAAATGTAGCAAACCATCTACGTGTGTAGTACAATAATACAGTCAAGCCACGGAACATAAGAAAAAAAGAAACTAAATAGATGTATAAATCGATGCAAATGTCGTTGGGATACCATTGGGTTGCATTATTTGCAAGTACTCCATAGATGCGAGAGTCTGCGGAATAGTTGGTTCTGTATCGACAAATAAATCACACTGTGTTACAAGCATAGATACCATATTGTTACTTGAGTCACTTCGCCGTCCGCAGTCAGACAGAACCATACAGAGTAATTGTGCTATTGTATGATCTTATAGACATTAATTTGAAGGTAGTGAGTGGAATAAATATGATGTGAGCCTATCAGAAAAATGATTATATATACAATTTTGCTTTATTTTCTTTGGCATTATGGGACTTTGATATTATATTTTATCATAATATAATTTGAGAGTGAGCGGACGATGGACTGTAGACGGCGAAAACAAAAGTATTTGGCAAAACAACTATTTGGTTTCATGACAGGGACACACAATGGAAGATTTCATTCTGAAGTTAACAATGTTACAACACAGGATAAAAGAAAACTACTCGATATGAACAGCTAAAAGTTAAAAATAACAAACGTTGGTGTGACGTAGACAGCAATGATTACCTAGTAAATGATTCCGATCTGAAAATGGAAATTTGACAAATAAATAAACATAATTTAGAACTTAAATCATGCTCGTTGGTTGTGATGGAGAAATATGATTTAGACTGACTGATGATTTCCAATGAGTTGTTACCAATTCAAATATGGGCAGTAAGTATATTACAATTGTTAAACTAAATGTTCTAGGACAAGAAATAAATAACATTCTTGAAATTGAGGATTTGAAGAGAACTAAAATTATTAGTAAAAAAAACAAGTTGAATGAACAATTCCATATAACGAAGAGAAGTATGTTAATTATGAACGAGTTCAAGGAAGTGTAGTGTCCGGAAAGTATAGATGTACAGATAAGTAAAATAATTGAAACAAATGAATAAAGAAAAAATAAAAATTATAAATTGGCGAGATCGCTATACAAGGGCAAAATTTTGTACTCATATCAACAGATTGACCATTCCAAACATTCAATTTAAGCACGATTATTACACTGAAGCGGACAAAATCGTAATCAAGAGCTCGCGTCTCACTCAGCCAAAGCTTATCACGATGCACGATCGTTTACTTCATCCAATCTTCAGCGACTCGCCACTGAACAAAAGAATCAACCAAAATCGAAATGAAAGAAGAAATTGCGACTGTTTAGATCGGAAAGTGTAGACCGAACGGTATAAAGGTGACTGTACTACCAAAACTGCAATACTGTCGCGTCGTTAGCAGGGAATGCTGCGGGGCGGGGGGCGCGGCGTACACGTCGGACGCGGTGGACAGGCACTTGTGCAGTTTGCGGGTACCTTGCGAGCGCGAGCGCCGCACGCGCGGGCCCCCGGCGCCCCCCGCGCCCGCCGCCCCCGCCGGCCCCGCCGCCCCCGCGCCGCCCGCGCCGCCCCCGCCGCCCCCGCCGCCCGCGCCAGGCCCGTTCATCTACAACACACACACCACCTCGCCACGCCGCGCTCGGAAACCACAACTGACGAGATACAGTAGGCCCTACCCAGGGTGTGTTTAACAAGCGGTGTGAATATATAAATAAACTAAATATAAATGCTCAAACTTTAAACAAATATATAAAACACAAAATAAACATAATAGAGAAGTGAGTAAACCGTCACCCGATGTAAGTATGTACGTAACAGTATGTAAGAAGTCGACGTTCGGGATACCGACGCGGACACAGCGTTAGAACAGTTTTGATCTCTGCGCCGAAAGACAGATCGATTAGTTTATTAGACATTCGGACGGACTCGGTCCCTCTGTTAGTTTGTGTGTTGTGCCTGATTTGTTCTGGTTCCATACCTATTTTGGTGGGCACTTCTATTACTTGCTCGATCGGCTCTTCTTCGATATTTCGTTCGTTTCTTGTACAAAGTGTAGCTACAAACTCTCCTGGGGAAAGCAGATCGATCAGAGAAAAGATTTAAATAATTTGATGTTATTTGTTGTTAGTTCCCGGACGGTCTCGATATGGTTTGATGTGAAGCTACGAAGCGGGGACAGTGCACAGCTATTCCGACTACTGTAGCTTATTACTTTGAAATCATCTCAAACGGACATCGACAACACAGAGATCTGAACGCCTACTTTCAATGCAATAATACTATGATATAAAGTTACCGAACAAATCACCGAATAGATATTTTAGGCAGTTTGAATCCTCGTCGGATGAGTCCTTGTCCTTGGGAAAGAAAAACGTACCGGTTACCTAATACAGTCTCGGTGACCAGTATAAAATATATGTATCAAAACACTTTAAAGTATTTGTTTATACACGTGATATACATATTAATAAATATTATATGCAGCTTTATCACGCAATCATAGTAAATAGTATATTATGTATAATATAATTATTTTAAAATAAATAAAAAGCCAAATATTACAAAAAGCGGTAAGCATGATGTATCGAGTTTATGATTCTTTGTAAATATTTGAAATTCTACGTTGTTTGTAATTGCTTACAAATATTAAATTTGTATTAAATTTTATTATAAAATATCAAAATCGTAACTAGACTACGAGCAAAACTTCTATCGGCTTTAACAGTATCTACAATATTAGTAAACGATTAAAAAAAACTCGCCAAACCATTACCATTCCAATCCCAGAGCTACTCTATGTTACATGTTAATGAGGACTAGTGCTACGACACAACCGCGTGACACATCATGTGAGTGATATGGCTCCTGAGGATACTTACTGAAACGTCGCATTAGATTCCCCGCGAATGACTGTGACTGCTGCGGAGCTTGCTTCTTTCGCAAGTCCTTCACGGATTCCTGCTTGTTATACTTTATGTTAGGCACAGAGAGAAGTCTCTGATCTCTTTGGCTTTTATCACTATCGTTTCTCTTGCTCTTTGAGCGAGGCGGTCGCATCGGCTTCCCGTCATCATCAAAAAGAGGCAAGTTGTCAGGTCTTGTAGCTTTTTCATCGTCCCCTTCTAACCTAGATGGCGATATATCCGGTGTTATTTCGCTTCTGTCTTTATCTTGCCACCTTTCTTGAAGTTCTTTGTGCATTCTATCGTAAACATCTGATGAGCGTTTTTCCTGTAGTTCCCGATGCATTCGTTCAAACACATCTGAACAAACGCGCAATGGTGATGAAAGCTGACTCTTGTCCTCTTCAATTGCTCTCTGCTCGCCATCTGGAGGGGACTCTGAATTACATTCCGGCAGCGTATCCGTTTCTGTCGTTTCACAGTAAAATTGAGAATTTCCTTTTTCAATTACTTCTTCATTTTCCGGAGGTCCAAACGCGGCTTTTAATTTAAGATCAACTTTAGATAACTGTCGTTTCAAGTTGAAATTCTTCCAGGGTGTTGATTTGCGTCGGGTATCAAGCTTGGGATCGGGAAGGGCTTCCTCGGCGGGCTCGGGACTGGCCGGGGTCTCCTCCAACTTCAGGGACAGGGGAATAGATAATTTTTGAGGCTTAGCTCAACAAGAGATGTCAGTATGTAGGGGGTCTATTACGGCCATATTGGTATTGATGACAGCTCTTTCAAGTCAAGTATTACTAGATAGTATACTTTATAAAAGTATCAAGTGGGATTTAAAATATTATGATCACTTAGTCTACTCAGTCATGAATGTATTCAAAAAATTTGTTGGCCTAAAAACAACACTATATACAATGTTGAAAAAGCTGTTAACAATATTATTGAAATTAATTTAATGACAATTAAGTTGTCAAGATATTTTTGATAACTGGAAATATATTCTATTGGCACTCGTTCTTAGCTATTTAGATAGGCGTTTCAGAATAGTGAAGACAGGCCGAGTGTAAAAACGTCTAAATGCCATGCCAACTTTCACTACGGGGATAAAGCCGGGGTCGCAGTTAGCGCTAAATCTATGAAATAAAAACAAATAATAAAATAAATATATCAGGGTTAAATCAGGGAGCTTTAGCGCAGCCAATTCTCCCCAATCACAGCAACTCAATATATAACAAAATAAAAGAGCAAATAAAATGTAATGTGAAGAGATTGCCTTACAAATCGTTACCGTTTCTCTTCTCCATGTGTACAAATGAAATGATCTATTTGTAGCTACATATGTACATCAACGTCTGTACAGTCGCTACTTATATTTATTTGTATTTTATAATCATTGTATTGTAAAGTAGGAAGGGAGTGAATTTAAAAAATATTTTATTGTTACGAAATTTAGCTTTTACATTTAGATTTTTAGTGCAATCGTGTAAATTTACTAGGGTTATCTTCAAGGAGTAAAATTTTAACGCGACATCTAACTCTTATTTTCTAAAAATACCTCGTGTGTGGTTTCCTGGAGCTTTAACCAATTGAGTTTCAAAGATTGAATTGTGAGTTGACAATAATCAGGTTCACCTGACATTTTTTACTACAAGAATTGCAGATTTATATAAATAAGTGTGTGCTTTATTTGATTTTGTTCTTTATAGAATACACAAGTAATCGAAATTTTAATACAGAGTATACACATTAAAGAAGGAAATAGGACTACCTATCAATTTAAAAAATCTGTGTATGTGTGCATATTGGACTATATGTGAGATACCTGATCGAGGTCTGGCGAGCGCCGGTCGTGGCGGAGGGTGGGGTGGGGCGCATGAGGAGGGTGGGGCGCGTCGGGCGGCAGGTACAGCGCGTGCGCCGGCAGCGCCGCCACCACGCAGCGCCGGAACACGTCCATCACCACCACGCCACGCTCTCCGCCCCATGCCATCCTTTACCACCACCACAATATGAATGAAAAAAATAAATGAAATCAGGTTCACGCTGTATTCCGTAGGCAGAGGGAACCAAGTGTCAAGACATTCCGTACCCCACTTTCCACCGATTTTTCGAGTCATTGCGTGTCGAGTAGCGAAACACAACACCGTGCTTTTGCCATGGTGCCAGAGCGAAGAAATGAAAATATTAAGAAATAATAACAATGTACAAATCGAATATCGTAAAATTTTATAAAAATTATACTTAGAACTAAGTTTATGCTAGGCTCCAGTTCAAAGGGCAAATTGATCATACTGCTCAATTTCGATGAACCTACGCCCTTTGAATGTTCTTAGGAATAGCTCACGACAGTAAATGGCGACATAAGAAATACGTGTGATAAGCGTAGACGCTATTGTGTTGAGTTGGCAAGAAAAAGGAGAAATGGCCGATCGACTAGGAAGCATAAAAACTTCAGAACTGAATAAGGTCATAGTGTATGCGAATAAAGGTGAAGATATCTACCATCATCAAACACTACGGCACCCAGAAGGAAAATCCGCTAACAACCCCCACGACCATTGAAAGCGGCACAGAACGTTACGCCACATGCTGTCTCTTTATGTTTGCTGTTGGGAACCTCTGAGGCAGGAGGAAACTTTCAGCACATGAAATCTAGGCTATGACCGCTATAGATTAATTCACGAAGAATTCTGCAAAGGCCTCCACTGTTAAAAATCTGGCCCAAGTTAACAAGAGCGGCAATATATGAAGTAAAAACACCCAATCTGGTACCGAGCATGAAATACAAAGAACTTTAATTTAAACCTACCGTAGAATTGAAGCTCAAAACTTACAAAAAAAATAATATTTGGATGCTTAATGGAAGAATGTATATGGAGACTCCATATTAATTATTACACCAGCAAAACCTACATTCAAATAAAAAATATATAGTTAAAACTTTTCGCCAGAAATGAGATTCCTCAATTGTTGCATTTCTTTTTAACCAACTTCAAAAAAGAAGGTATTCTCATTTTGAACCGACTTTAAAAAAGGGAAAGGTTCTCAATTCGCCCGAATATTTGTTATTAACGTTCCTGTTAATATGCCCAATTAAGATTGAAGCTACTATGTAATAGTATAACCACGTACGTAATCGGTCGAGAAGCATTCTTTTAGGGGTCTTTTATATTATTAATTCACTTAAAATCGTAAAATAAATTATTTTTTGACAAAAAATAAGCCGATTTCAAATAAACTAAAAAGTATAAAATAAATTTACTTAACATAAAACTTAGATTTTTGGTTTTGTTAAAAAAATATATTATAATAAATAAAATAAAGTTTAAAAAAAATAATTAAAGAAATAAAATCTTTCTTTCATTTTGAAGTCGGTGTCAAGCTAATGCTACAACAACCTTACAACAATATCAAAATACTAAGCCTGTTTGTTTTACTTGGCACCGACTTCAAAATTATAAAATCTTTCTTTAATATTTTTTTTAACAAAATCAAAGTACTATTGCTTTATGTTAAGTAATTTATTTTGTATATTTTAGTTTGTTTGAAGTTAGTTTTTTGGTAAAAAATAATTTATATTCAAAATAAGAAGTTACATGTTTAATTTTTTGATCGTCAAATAATTTACTACCACATCAGTAAAGTTCCTCAGACCTGAGATCCGGTGCAGGAAATTATATAGAATTTTTGTTATAAAATCAACAATTTACAGATTTTTAATTTGTGACAATGACTTTAATACCTTTGAGATAGACTGGACCAAGCATTCTCAAGGCGAGTTATCACTTATTAAGTCATTTATTATATCTCGAGTTCCTTCCTTCAGTACACATTTTTGGATAATCCGCGCGTTAATTTTTAGACTTTTGTTAACCAAGCTGCAGATTTTACAGGTTGCGTTTGCGGTTGCGTTTGCAAGTGCTTGTAGCTGAGCAGGTCGTCAGCGTAGTCTAAGTCGTCCATGGTTTCGGTCAACTCTTGAGTCTATACCCCGGTGCTTTCTGTAATTTATTCTTTGCATCCAGATCACATCCAGAACGATGAGGAACAGCAGAGGTGAATGTTGACAGTCCTGCCTGTCTCCGCTTGAGCCATTATAACTTTACAAGTATAGTGTCTGTAGATAAAAGTGTCCCTGATCTTTGGCGGACCAACAATCTCATCGAGGCATAACCAGTTTTAGAACTGTTATATATTGTAAGATCTCTCTCAAGAAAGGTTGAGCGAGAGTGCAGTGACCGGGTTATACGTTGTTATTGTATAATTTTAAGTTTAATATTTTTTGTTGACTACAAATTTAAAAATTAACAAGTCAATTCTTGATTTGTAAATTTTTAGTGTTATAAATGACTATTCAAGTCTATTATTGAAATAAATTTGGTTCAACCCAAATATCGTGTTATCACTCACAGGCCGTAGGAGGAGTTGAGCGTGAGCGCGGTGACGGGGTGCGGCGCGCCCTGCTGCAGCGCCACCAGCGCGGCCTGGAAGCCGGCCGCGCGCCGCGCGCCGCCCGTGCCCGCGCAGCCGCGCACGCGCCACGCGCCCGCGCCCGCGCCCGCGCCCGCGCCCGCCTGTGTCATATTATATAAAAGTTAGAGTGTAGCAAGATCTAAATTCACTCCTCTCTTTATAAGTACTAATTTATAAATCTGTAAGTCAATAATATTTTGTCAGTTGGAGTTGAGTATTGTCAAAACAAAAATAAAACCAAGTTGTATTTCCAACCTTCAAGTTGCATTCTGCGGGTAGGCAGAGGGAATGTTTAGAGGCATTGCGTGTTGAGTCGCAACTCAACGCCGGGCTTTTGCCTTAACGCCAGAGCGAAGAAATGAAAATATTAATAAATAATAATTCATTCCCCTGAGGATCGAACCCACAATTGTTGCATTACAGTACACCCTCGTGTCCCTGCGTACCATATAGAAAATACATTTGTATTATTATTTACTTATTCATTTTAAATTTCTATCTTGTATTGTAAATTCCCTTACCTTCCTGCTATCCCCCTCGATGCTATCACCTGCCCTACTAAAGGAGGCGGAACGACTGCTCTCCACCTCCGGTGAAGTTTCTTCCTCCACTGCGTCTGTTATTACTGGAATTTCTACAACCTGGAAATCACAATAATGAGAATTATCAAAATATATATAACCGCAGCCCAGCGGTGAGTTCAGTAAACCAGAAGAACATCGGTTGAACGACCATGGTGGAAGCTATATGACAGCCGTACGTGACGTAGCCTGCTTGCTACATGCTTGCTAATGGTTACGTGTAAAGAGTCGGTTACTATCACTTGCGACGTTCACTCGCTAACTATTTTGCTCTTTGCTTGCATTCAATTTTAAGCTTTATCTTATAACTAATGCTAATACGTGTCTGTTTCGCTTATCTATTTCTTTTAGTAAATTTCTTTCTTTCCTTCTGTAAGTAATTAAATTAATTAATTAATTAGCTTCACGCTGTATCCCGCACACAGCAGGGTAGGCAGAGGGAACCTAGTGTTAAGACACTCCGTTCCCCACTTTCTGCCGGATTCTGGAGGCATTGCGTGTTGAGTGGCAGAACTCAACGCCGCGCTTAACCTCGACACCAGAGCGAAGAAATGGAAATATAAATTTAAGTAAATATTTCATCTCCTCGAGTGGGGATCGAACCCACAACCAGTCGGTTTTGCAGTCACACCT